>PVKE010024401.1:0-13512 GCA_004027555.1 Craseonycteris thonglongyai | reverse complement strand
TGTGTGGTATAAGGCAAGTAATTAGTAGCCAGACTCCTGGATATGGATTCCAGCCTGAACACTATATGACTTACAGCAAGTGAAAGTAAGTTTAGTTTGTAAGTTCAGTGACCTGACCTGTAAATTGAGGGAGGATTAATAACTACCTTATAAAAATTATTGTTCAGATTAAATAAAATAATCCTTAAAATTTCTTTAACAAATTGATGGGTATGTGAAAACTTTCTGTAAATACTAGCTATATATGATGGAATTATTTAACTTTTAATAGTATTATTGAGTTACAATTTACATAACATAAAATGTACCCATTTAACGTGTAAAGGGTGTCCCAAAATTTACGCAAGATTTGAATTTTGCGCCATTTGTGCGGTAAAGTGTTGCCAATGAAAAAAAAAAAAAGAAGTGACAGCTGACAGTTCAGGGTTATTAAAAATGGAGCACTACACAAAAGAACAATGCGTTTTCATTGTTGAGCAATGACGATTTACAATATTTCATTATAAACCTGCGTTTTCTATCAAAATTACTTCTTGCGTGAATTTTGGGACACCCTTTACAGGTTAATGATTTTTATTATAGTAAATCATTGTATAGCCATTACCTCAATTTAAATTTAGAATATTTGTTTCCCTCAAAAAATTATTAAAATTTATTTTTTTTTCTACCTTTCTACCTCTCAGGTCTGAGTATAAAATAATCTTATGTTTGTCTCCATACATTTGCCTATTCTGGACATTTCATATAATACAATCATAAAACGATGTGATCATTTGTGTCTAGCTTCTTTTCTTATAGCATAATATTTTCAAGTTTCATCCATGTTGAAGCACATTTTAGTACTTCATTACTTTTTATGGTTGAATAATATTCCATTGTATGAATATACCATGCTATATTTATATATTCATCAGTTGAAAAACATTTTTGATGTTTTTGGCATTTTGGATATTATAAATAATGCTGCTATAAGCATTTATGTACAAATTTTTACATGGATGAATGTTTTAACTTCTCTTGCATATATATATGTAGATATACACATCTACATATACACATATATGTAGATATGTATATCTACATATGTATTAACATATATACATATATATATGTATATATACATATAGTTGCTATTTCATATGTAATACTATATTTAACATTTTGAAAAATTGCCGAACTGTTTTCTAAAGCAGCTACTCTTTTCTATTTACCATCAAGAAGATGCATGAAGGTTTGAATTTAATCATATTCTCACCAACAGTTGCTTTATCTATTTTTGTGAAAAATGACATTGAAATTTTTATAGGAATTGCATTGAATCTATCTATAGATGGCTTTGGGTAGTATGGACGTTTTAGCAATTTTAACTCTTGATCCATGAGCATGGATATTGTTCATTTATTTATATCTTTACTTTCTTTCATCGGTGTTTTATAGTTTTTAAGATACAGATTTTTTACTTCCTTGGTTAAATTTATTTCTAAGTGTTTTATTGTCTTTGATTCTATTGTAATGAGAATGTTCTCTGTATTTCTTTTTTCATAATTTATTGTTAGAATATTGAATGGATCTTTTATGTTGATTTTGTTTCCTACAACTTTATTGAATTTATTGATTAATTCTAATAGTGTTTTTTCAGACTCTTTAATATTTTCTATATACAAGCTATTGTTGGATGATATATATACATTTTTTGCCTCATTAACTGATCTTGAACTACCAGTACTAAGCTGAATTAGAGTGGTGAGAGTGAGCACCCTTGTCTTGTTCCTGATTTCAGAGGAAAACCTTGTACCACTGAGTTATGATACTAGTTATGTGCTTGTCATAGAAGGCATTTATTATGTCTAGGTATGTTCAGTCTATACCATTTTGTTGAATTTTTATCATGAAAGAAATTTGAATTTTGTTAAATTTTTTCTGCATTCATTGAAATGATCATATGATTTTCTTTCATTTTATTGATGTGCTATATCATTTATTGATTTGCATATGTTGAACCCTCCTTGAATTCCAGAGATAAATCCTACTTGTTCATGATGCATGATCCTTTTAATGTGATGATTAATTCAATCTGTTGGTACCTTGTTGAGAATTTTTGTATCTGTATTCACCAGGGATATTAGCCTATAGTTTAATGCCAGCCTTATAAAACATGTTTGGGGTGTTTATTTCTTTTCAAATTTTTGTAAAAGTTTGAAAATGATTGAAATTAATTATTTTAAAAATATTTGGTAGAATTCACCTGTATATAAATCTGATATTGAGTTGTGGTGGTGGTGGTTATTGAGAAGTTTTTGATTACTGATTCAACTCCTTACTTGTAATTAGACTGATTACTCTTCAGTCTTAGTAGGTTGTATGTTCCATAGAAATTTATTTATTTATTCTGCATTGTTCTATTTTTTGGTGTATAGTTGTTCATGGTGGTCTTTTATCCTTTGTATTTCTGTGGTATAAATTATAATGTTTCATCTTTAATTTGTGTTTTTATTTATTTTAGTTCTCTGTCTTTGTTTTTTTGGTATTCCTAGCTAAAAATTTGTAACTTTTTTTTCCAATTTTTTTCAGAATATCAACTCCTAGCTTTATTGGTCTTTCCTATGTTTTTTCTAGTCTCTATTTCATTTATGTCTGCTATGTTGTTTGTTATCTTCTCCCTTCTGCTAACTTTGGGTTTGATTTGTTCTTTTTTCATTCTAGTAAACTTCTGGTTGCTCTGTAACTTGCCTGTATTATGGAGTTCCCAGCATCCTCCTCATTGTTCTCCCTCAAAACCCTCAATCCTCAAATCTTAGGCATGCAGATTTTCATGCTCTGTTTCAAATAAATTTAGGACCTGCCTTTACACTAGGTAGAACCCCAGAACTACTACACTAGAACTTGGGAGAGGACTCAAATTTCCTGTGGTGGCACCCTCACAGTATGAGTGATTGTGGGGTTTGGGTGGCTATTTCTGGTCTACTCATTGTAATTATTCTAGCATGAAACTTCCATCTTATAAGTAATCTGAAACAGGGACCATTAGGGACTCACTCTGACACATTTGGAGTAGAGTTTCTGCTCAGTGAGTTGGGGTGGAATAGGGAAAGTGACACCTGGTCCTTTCAGCTGTAGTTGGCTGGAATAGAACTTCTGCAACATGCAGCAGGACAGGATGAGAAACCCTAACAGCCTATTCTTCCTGAAGTTAAATCACATCTCTAGACTATGTAATAGGAGAAAGAGGGAGTCCCCATTTTCTTAATATTTATGTGCCAATTGTAGAGCACTTGGTACAGCTTCTGTAATACAGAACTGGTGACATGGGGGAGGTTGGTGGTGGTGAGGCATTAGGCCATGGCTCCAATCCCACAGTCATGTTCTTACTAAGATTTAGTAGAATTTCTTTAGTAAATATTTCTCCATTTACTGTTTGCCTGTAGGGCAATTTTCATAAACTTTGAATAATTGTTGGTTTGTTTTTTGTTTAATGTCATTTTCACTGGTTAAATTGTTGCTTTGTTGGGAAGAGTGTCCACCCAGCTTCGTATTCTGCCATTCAG
The DNA here is from genome assembly GCA_004027555.1 of Craseonycteris thonglongyai. Taxonomy (NCBI): domain Eukaryota; kingdom Metazoa; phylum Chordata; class Mammalia; order Chiroptera; family Craseonycteridae; genus Craseonycteris; species Craseonycteris thonglongyai. Next base: position 9,967 of record PVKE010024401.1, on the reverse strand, counting down.
GAGGTCCTGCCCCTTTAATTATTCTTTTTTGTGAGGGCATTATTTTTCTACCTATTGTGATAGAATGTTAATTCACTTCATTGCTTCCATAGTTGTACATTTTGCACTCTATTTTTATAAGCTGTATTTTCCTATATCTGATAAGAATCCCTGTAATTAAAAGAAAAGTGGCATGATCATGTTTTGAATCTATCTTTCGGTTCCTCTTGGATAATTAAATTTCTCATTAGAGTGTTAAAGAATCTAAGGAATTTTTGCACAGAGGAAAATGGTCTCAACCAGCGTTTCCTGGAAGTGTGTGTGGCAGTACTAAGCAAAAGTCTAGAGATAAGGCAAGAATAGAACAAAGTGTGTAATCTGGAAATTGGAGACCGTCATGAAACATAGATGCAGGCAATAGATACTCATGTACAACCAGGAGCATGTGAAGAAATCCCCATTTCAACTGAGGTATGTAGAGGTATATCACTGCTGTGATAACATACACCACATAAACCCCACCCCTCAACTACTGCTAGAACTTTTATGTCATTCCAGGGCAAAGAAGGAATAAGAAGAAGAAAACATCTACCTGATCATGTATTTAGTGCTAAAAAGAAAGTGTTTTAAATTTAAAATGACTATTACCTTGATTATGCAATGTTAACTTTCTTCTCTGACACAGGCTAAATGTCTGTATCTCCACTAAATTCATATGTTAAAACTAAACCCCCAATACGGTGGTATTTGGAGGTGAGGCCATTGGGAGGCAATTATTATGAAGGCAGAGTCTTCATGAATGAAATTAGTGCCCCTAAAAAGAGACCCCAGAGAATTCCCTTTCCTCTTCCATCATGTGAGGGCACGGGATGAATTGGCAGTCTGCAACTCAGAAAAGGGCCCATCTCAGAACTCAATTATGCTGGCACCCTGATCTCAAATTTTCAGATTCCAGAACTGTGAGAGATACATTTCTGTTGTTTATAAGCCACCTAGTTGATGCTATTCTGTTACAGTAGATATCCTCCAAGCATAAATGAACAGACCAGATCAAAGTTTAGCTCATTTATAGAAATAAAAGGAAGTTACATATTTGAACACTTGAGTTTTGTGATTAAAAATTCATACCTGTTACACTATCTTGCATAATTCCTATGTAGATGTCAGCTGAAAAATAAGATTAAGGTAAAATAAATCCAGTAATATTATGGTGAATGAAGATTTGTCCTCACATTTTAAAAACGACTAATATAAGGTGCTAAAATATTAAAGATGCCCTCCTATGCTCCTAACCATATGTATGTGCAGGTGTGTGCATGTACACAACACTCAGTTCAAATTACTTGTAAGAAGCTAGTTCTTAAACTTTCATAACTACCCTAGGCTGATGATCACAGTGCATTAACTTTAAATGACTAAAATGGTATGTGATTAATCATATGGCCTCCATTATATATGATGCATTATAATTTGGTGAGATAAACTGGATCGAATTTTTCTTCTGAGTGTTCCTTGAAGAAGAAAGATGTTCTGCAAAACAATAGTATACAAGTAGATCACTTGGAAAATGTCTAAACAACTTAAGAGGATACAAATACTTTTGAAGCAGCACCAGGCAATTTATAAGCTTTTATTTATAAAGGAATTGCTACAAGTTAATGTAGAAGTCAGTCATATTTATTCATTTAAGTAAATCCCTTGGGGCCATTAAATGCAACAGTTAGATGATTGCTACTTACTATTCCTGGGGGCGGTGGGGTGGGGGGGAAGTGCAGTTGAAACATACCAAATTATGCAATTGTGCATGACCTCCAAATTTATGTCAAAGTTGATTTCCATAAAGACACTAATTCTGCCTAATTCTCACACCTAGAACTTATGAATCAGTACCTCTTCTGTTTGCATCTGGCTTTGGTAACATTATCGTTCTTTTATTCTCAAATTTTTTCTTAAGATCTGAATATTTTCTCTTCTCTTTGTGTATTTTATCTCTTATACCTAAATCACTCTACCTCAATACTTCTCCAAGTTGTACCTTTCCAGATGAACAGGATTGATAAGCAGTTCCTCTTCTGAGACCCATTTTTTTACTCTCCTCAGCAGACTGAAACTCTTTTTCTTACCTACTATCTCTGTGCAACAAAATTATGTGTGTGACGTAAAGGACTTGGGCATGTTTATATTGTGGTGTAATATTCTTAATAGACCTGTATACTGCCTACCACAATACAGTAGTGCCTATTAGCTTTTAAAGGGTTGAAGTTAATAAAAGTGACACTGACCTTCACAATTGCAACAAATACACACTTCTTTATTTATTCCTAATGGATCTCCCAAATGGGGCACATCTCAGAGCTGTGAGGGAACTGCTATGCAGAAATTTGTTCTGCCTTTCTGACATGCATTTAGAAAATAAGACTGATGATCAAATTTGCCTGTAGTATGATAACAGCAACCTTCTGCAGGTTCTCTAGGGGCCTATGGCCATCAGAGGAAGCATTCTGCTTTATGAGCTATCAACAATGTGTTATCTTCTAAAATCAAATCTCTGACAGATAGCACACCAATTTTTCTTAAACAAACCTATTGCAAGTAGCAACACTAAAAATTGTTCATACATGTCCAATTTTCACATTATTAGTATGAATTTAGAAACTTAGGAAGAAGGAGTCTCATCATTTAACTTGGATGTGTTTTCCATTATTTTGCAAGCATTTTAAAGTTGCTTGCTGTGGATTTCTCCCTGGGAATCATTTCACAGTTCTTGCATAGTAAATGATACATTTTCTAAATCTGTTAAAGTTTGAATAATGTTTCTTGCATGTATACTTTCATTTCTTTATTAGTCCTAAGTTTTTCTAAATCAACTACTCTGAAACATGGATGACTTTTTGTATCAAGTGACTAATGTGATCACCAACATAAAAGGTGGCTTTTCCTTGACATATGTTTGAACCCTCTAGGGAGTTGTTTAAATTGATACTTAAACATGTGTTGGAATCTAAAAGTAAAAGTCTGTGGATAGTTGGACTGGCCTTGATTAGAACCTGGGTATAGGAGGTTAGAGAGTGAAGCCAGGCTGCATTGCAAATAGCTGATTTTCCACCCACATGAAAGTAAAGTATGTGGTTCTAGTAGGCAAGGTGCCCACCTTGTACAAGGGGACTGTGATGGCTTTAATCTGCAGCCACATATTTCTTTGATCATCTCCTCTAATCAAGAAGTGGAACATAAGAGGGGTGTCTGGAAAGTATCCAGCCATGTAACCATTATTGTTATATTGACAATGGCTGGATTTTTTTTTTTCCAGACAGACCTCGTATATCCCCTCCTTTTGAATTTTTTTTTAATATATATTTTAATTATTTATTTATTTTGACAGAGGAGAGAGAGAGAGAGATACAGAGACAGAGAGAGAACTAAACTGGGGGAGCTCCCAGTTCAGCATATGGTTCCGCACGGGCCGGGGCCGGGATTCGATCCTCGGTCCCCAGCGCTGCAAAGTGAGCGCCTAACCCACTGAGCCATCCCGGCTTCCCCTCCTTTTGAATTTGAGTAGCTTATAACTGACCCTTTAATCACAAGGCTTTGGCAAAGATGATATTATATAGCATTCTAGGCTAGATGGTAAATGAAACACAGCTTCTAGCTTCCTTCTGGGATACTCCTTTCTTTTGTTTTGTTGTTGCTGTTGTTGTTGTTGTTGTTTTGGAACCCTGAATCCTAAACAATTGCTGAGTTTTCAAGCTACATGGAACAGTCACATGTAGGTATCCTTTTCAACAGTCACAGCTGAGCACAGAGCAGATAGCCCACATCAGTTGCTAGTCATGTGAGTGAGCCATCTTGTACAGCCATCCCAGTTGAGCCTTCAGATGCCTGCAACCCCAGCCAGCATCTGACCACAACCACAGGAAACACCTCGTGGAAACTGCAGCTGAATCCTTCCCAGATGCCTGACCTACAAAGCAATGGTCAAAATAAAGTCATTTTAGATAGATCAGTTTTGGAGTAATTCATTATACAGCAATAATAACTGGAACAACAGCCAACCACTAATTGTCTGAAATCTCAAGAGGGAAGTTAAAAAAGAATGATAGTTTGAAGTTTTTATATTATACTGGACTGGATGATTTTTGTGTTATTTCAAAAATAGAAACCATTAATATATTATTTGAGGATGTCAAGGGAAGCAATGAAATTGTCTTGGATTTCATTCTGGGAGAAAATATATGAGACCATAGAGCTGATGAAAAACAGCAGTTGTAAAAAAACTTAATTTTGTTGCTTCCTCCAAGCACCATGCTAGGTCCAGCTTACTCAATAAATCAGGTTCCAGTGAAAGTAGAACATTACCAGCTCCATCATCACCATTTCCCTTATAAGAAATTCATGTGGCCTGATGAAGTTGTTAGAGGGTCTCTAGTAATTCACCACTTTATTTTGGCTAGCGTAAAGGAGGCATCTTCATAATCCATCTCTAACCCATTTTTAGTAATTATTTCACTATCATAGTTAGTTGTGGATGACTTAATAAAAGACAAATCTGTTTAAAGAAAGTGTCAAGACACAGGAAGCTAGACTAAATGCCTCAGAAAAATAGAGGAAGAGAATGGAAATAATTAAAAGAGAAAAAACACAGCAAAACAAACAATGGCTTTGCTTTTTTCTAAATCCATTTACATAGTCAAATTGTCTTCTACTTACATTATCTTGTTTCTTTTGATGCAAGATCCATCTCTTCCTCCCTGAACTACACAGCTATGTGGTACTTCATTGTCTAGGACCCTCAATGGTGAAATCTCATTAGACATCGTTTACCCCTAGCATCCTCACATAGCATTAGAAAGAATTTAAATGAACTTCTTTCTAAATTAACTTACAAAAAATTTTTTTCTTTTGTTTTCATGCACTGCATGTAGTAGGTCGAGTTCTAGAATTCTAAGATGACCCATATTCTTGTACAATCCCCTCCATCTTAAGTGTGGTGGGACCTGTGAGTTGACATATAATTCCTGTGATCAGGTTTGTGAAGGGAGATTGTTCTTGTTAGTCCTGGCCTAATCAAGTAAGTACTTAGAGAAACAAACACCAAGAGGGATTCCATGTGAAGGAGATTCACTGTTTCTGGCTGTGAAGATGGAGAAGCAGGTGAGCACCCTCTAGAACCTAAGAGCAACTCCCTAGACCGTAACTAGCAAGAAAATGGGACTTGAAGCCTACGACCTTAAGAAAATAGATCTGCAAACAGCTTAATGAGTTTGGAAGCAGCTACTGCCCCAGAGCTTCCAGGCAAGAACACAACCCAGCTGACACCCGATTTTCACCTGTATGGCCCTGAGCAGCAGGCCACTTACCTCAAGCCCAGACTTGTGACCTATAGCTCTTTGAGCTAATTAGTGAATATTGTATTAAACTGCTAAATTTGACATAACTTGTTCACAGCAATATAAAAATAATGTAGGCAATACTCATAATTTTATTATATCTTATGCAGTTCCAGAAATCTAAAGTTAATTTTTGTCTTGGCTTTCTTTAGCGTCAGAAATCTCTATTATATCAGGGTTAATGAGTCCAAATAAAGCCCAAATATAGCTTGATAAAATATCATATATCTGTGGGAATTATTAACATTAAATTGATTTATCATATCTCTAAAAACTTTTCTATTCTAAGAAAACACTGTATCTTATTAGTATCCTCTTTTCCAAAATTTGGCATGTCAACAAATAGTCTACTTCAAATAACTTAAATAATAATTATGGCCAAATTCACCAAAATATGCTGGCTACTGTTTCAACTCACACTTCTGTGGAAAAAGAGTCTTACTCCCTTCCCTCTTTAGTAATATTTTTCTCTGTAAATGTTATTTGCTCTTTTGGAAAGGTGTATGTATCTTTTTATCTCTCCGGCTACATATGAACGTTCTGATTCTCTTGTCCACTTAGATGCTCACTGGTCTCTGCAATGCTATTGGCTGAGCTACCCGAAGGTACACTCCAGGTCTCTAAACAGCTGCACTTAATGAGTGACTCAATAATTTTCCCAGAGAGCTCCTTTACTCCTTGAGAGAACACCCTCCCCTCTTCACTTTTCCACTGATTTAGCCTGCATTTTCTAGAAAACAGTATGAAGCAGAAGCTTCCATGCAGACTATCAATCAGGGGATGCAATCCCAGAGATTCAATTCTAAGGGACAAAAGAAAGTATGTTAGGAGAGGAGAAAGAACAAATACATAGGGTATTTCCCAAACTAGCCACAGCCTCAGAATAAATGCAACTAATTGTTCTGACTCATGGAATATCTTTAGTGAGAATATAGGACACATATATTTCATAGTATACATAGTCAAAATATTCTGACCTTGGGAAGCTGCGATGGCTCAGTGGGTTAAGCGCTCACTTTGCAGCTGCAGGGACCAAGGATCAAATCCCGGCCCTGGCCTGTGTGGACCCATATGCTGAACTGGGGAGTGCCCCCAGCTTGGTTCTCGCCAGGTTGAGACCCCAGCCCAGTTCCTGCCCCTGGGCAGCCACGCACCCACCTGTGGAGTGAAACTATGAAAAAATCAATGATGTACAACTATGGAGACTGTTCGGGGCCCTCCCCCTTCTCCCTGTCTCTCTCTGTCTCTCTCTCTCTCTCTCTCTCTCTTTCTCTGTCAAAACAATAAAAATAAATCTTTAAAAAAATGATTAAAAAAAAATAAATTCTGACCCTGAGGAAAGGAAGGACACGCATTTATCTGCTAGATCTCTTGTACCCAATCTCCAACTGGTCCAAATCCACCCCACAGGGCTTTAATACCTCACCATTACAGAATGAAACCATGCCCTACAGGCACCCATTGAGGGGCAAAGAGTCTCTGTGGATCCTATTCTGCCAAGTAGTATTTTTCCATAGTGGTAATGAAAGTAGCATTCAACTGGCACAAATCATTTCCCTAGCTCTTCTGACTAGGAAAAGTAAGAAGTGACTGGGGCTTAGGGAAGAGGACTTACGCATGGCAGAGATGATCTGGAGTGTCACATAAACTGAATCTGGAACATCCCAATGCTCATCTTACACGTAAAAAAAAAAAAAGAAAAAGCCATCAGGACCTCTGCTGCTTCACCTCACAGTTTACACAGTGAACAGAAGAAACACAGACATCCAGTTGGTCACTTACCATTAGATTCTCACTTTCACATGTCTCTCTTCTTTACTTTAATCCAAATCAAGCATCCATTCCTCCTCCATTCTCGAACTTTATCATAGTGACCTATGGAACTCATGGTCTGATATCATCTAATTCTTAATCTCAATCTCTTCTGTTTATGAATCTTAACCTGTGCTTCCCAACCTAAAAATTAACTTGAAATTTATCAGAGCTAAATGTAAAAAAGTACTACTATACTATTTTTGGAAAAAACATAAGAAAATGACTTTTAGTTAGGAAATTATTTTTTTGATACAAAAAATTTATAAATGAACTTCATAAACACTGGGAGAAAAATACTTGTACATCACATACGGTATGTGATCAAGAACCTGTATTCACCAAGCTATTGAGTGTGTCCATAGGTCTCTGTGTCTTTGTTACTTTCAGTGTTATATTCCACCTATAAGTGAGGTCATATGTTTCCTGATTCTTTCAGTCTGACTTATTTTGCTAAATAAGGTGGACTTGTGCATCTGGAAACTATCTAATTGTTGCCAACAAATGTCACCCATTAAATTTAACAATTAAAAAAAAAGAACCTAAGAACTTGTATTCACCATAGGTAAAGAACTCTCAAAGCCTAATACTAGAAAACAACCCAATACCCATGGGCAAACTACTTTAATAGCCACTTCACCAAAGTTATACAAATGGTAAATAAGCACAAAAAAGATATTCAGCATCATCAGTCATTTGAGAGGTGAAAACTTATGTACACACACACACACACAAAACTATGTAAATGTTTATAGCAGCTTTATTCAAAATAGCTGAAACTTGAAACAACCTGAATATCCTCACCAGGTTAATGGATAGACAAATTTTGTGGTATACCCATACTCTACAGCAAGGAAAGGAACAAACTCTTATATGCAATAACATGCATAAATCTCAAATACATTATGATTAGTGAAAGATGCCAGACCCAAAAGGTTACATATTCCATGACTAAATTTATGCATCATACAGAAAAGGGCAAAATTTTAAGAGAGAAGACTAAATCAGTGTTTTTTAGATAGTAGGGATAGTGGTAGTAACAGACTAAAATTGAACAGGACTGGGAGTGTTTTAGAGGTGAGGGAAGAGTTCTGTATATTGTGTCATGATTTACATAACCATGCATTTACTATAATTCATAGAACTCTATTCTGTATCTTAATAATGGGTATTTGTGTTATTTTCTTTCTCTCTTAAGGTTAGACCATACATTTACTGTACATTTACCTGGAATTTCTACTTATTTGTTATATTTTCTTACTGATTCAAGAGAATTATGCTTCCTTAGAATAGAATCTGCTTCCTTTCTGAACATGAACTTAGTTACTTGAAGTTATGCATGCAAATCATCTTGGGATTTATTCATATCCCTGATATAATGTAATTGTTTCTTGATGTCCTACTCTTTTCAAACATTTTTATTTAGATTCTGTTTTTTGTTTGTTTAGTTTTGCTGGAGTCAAGTATTCAAAATTAATTCAGAGATAAATTGTTAAAAATATATACAATTATTGGTTCATGCTCTTGTTTGATGATTTGGTGTGACTAGATTCAAGTTTAATTCTCCTCAAATATTTAAGGTACTGGTACATGGTGTTCTGGCATTTTTTGCTAATTTAATATCTAACAAAAGAAGATTTTCTATCCTTTGTATGAAATCTGTTTATTCCTTGTTCTGTATATTTTTCAAAAGATTTTAGTATCCTCTTTCCTCTTGTGCTGTACCATTTTACCATGGTATTCTTGGTAGGGATTTCATCATTCATTTTTATAGGCATTCAGTGAGTGTTTTCAAGGTTAAAAAAACAACTTTTTTTTTTTCATTTTTTGTTATTTCTTTGATTACCTCCTCCACTCTCACACTTATACCTTAATTTTCTTTTCTTTTTTTTTTTTTGTAATGGGGAAAGATATTAGTAGAAGGTGAGTTCCTTGTATTTTCTTGTGCTTCCTATATTGCTCATATCTCCAAACTTTTCTCTTAGATTTTTTATCTTTGAAATATTGTTCTTTGATATAAAAGATTTACTTTATTTTCCAGGTCTCCTATTAAACTATTTCATTTTGAAAAGTATATGTTTGGTTTCCAGGAATTGGAGTCTTATTCTCTGATTATTCTGCTTCCATAATAGCTTCCAAAAATTTCAATATGATTTCAGTATTTTTTATCAGAATATTAATCAGAATTTTACAAAATTATGTTTCTCAATTACCTTAAATATATAGCTTTCTGCAGGCATCACTTTTCAATTTGTTTATTTTGATTTTTTGGGCAGATTCATTTGTCTCTAATCTCTCAGGTCATCCTGATTTTCTATTCATATCTATTAGGAGCAAATTTGATCAATCAAGAACAATTCTCTATTATAGGTAAGTTTGTTGCTGTGAACAGGAAGGGCTGAGCTGTGCTTTTTAATTAACTTTTTTTTTTTTTTTTTTTTATGGTTGGAACAATTTATTCTCTCCCTAGCAGTGTATGAAAGTTCATTGCTCCATAGCCAACATTCATGTTATCATTCTTTAAATGTTTGTTTTTTCCATTTAGGTGGGTGTGAAAGGATCTCTCAGGTAGTTGTATTTTTGATTTACCTAATCAATAATGAGGTCCATTGTCTTTTCATATGTTTACTGGCCATTCAGAAGTCCTCTTCTAGGAACGGCTTGCTTCTGCCTTTTGTCCTTTTCTCTGTTGTTTATCTTTTATTCCTTTGTTTTTTAAAGATTTATTTTATTGTTTTAACAGAGAGAGACAAAGACAGAGAGACAGAGAGAAGGGGGAAGGCCCAGAG
>PVKE010024400.1:0-23841 GCA_004027555.1 Craseonycteris thonglongyai | reverse complement strand
TTATTTAGAGATTTGTCATTTCATTTGGTGGAATTTTAGTAATTGTATCACTAGTGAAATGCATTTTTTAGGAACGCCGGGATAGCTCAGCAGTTGAGTACTTGCCTCACAATCACGAGGTCAGGGGTTTGATTCCTGGTCCCGGCCCATGCAAACCCATATGCTGAACTGCGGCAAAACTGGAACTGCCAGGATGTCTCAGCAGTGAAGGTTCTTGCCTCCCATGGGGGAGGCCCGAGTTCAGTTCCTGCCCTGTGGCCCCACATCCACCTGCGTGGAAGAAACCATGTCACAACTAAGGATGTACAACTATGGAGACTGCTGTGAGCTGATCTCCCTTCTCTCTCCCTCTCTTTCTCTCTCTCCCCTTTCCTCTCTCCCTCCCTGTCTCCTCTCAAATACAATAAAATAAATCTTTTTTAAAAATGCATTTTTCTGGGAAAGTTGATCAGAATTGTTTTGTATTTATTTAGTCTCTAGATTTTAAAACCTCAAACAATAATCTCAAACTTTCTTAAGTTTGTTCCAGAATCACTGAATGTCCTCCATTCACCCTCTGCCATTCAGGAACCCCTCTAGTGTGTGTGTGTGTTGGTGGGGAGCAGGGGGCGGGGTAGGACACATGCGCACGCACATACACAGCATCCAGTGGGTATCACCCCTTGTAGAGGAAGGAGCAGGTGCCTCAGGGGAGCCTGGATGCATTCCCTAGCCGCCCAGTACACTGCAGTGGCCCTGCTCTCCCTGCACTGGCTTCTCACACATCTTCAGTGCTGTGTGTAGTGCTACTGTCTCCCTGAAGCGCCAGGCATCTGGACCGATGATCCCAGAGGGACCTCACCTTGGCTCTCAGTTACTACAGTCGCTCACGGCTGATTGCTTGCACCACTTTCTGGGCATAGAACTCACTGCCCTCTCTCATTTTTAGGGCCGCACCTGGTTTATGTTATTTGAATGAGAGCCTTTGAGGGACTGCTGAGCTGCCAGAGATGGCAAGAATGAAGTAAGACCGGAGAGTTAACACATCTTAAGGCAGTCTCTGTTTTGAAAGTGTGCTTAAGAAAACGGTACACTTTGAGAAGATCAATGTCCACAATTTTGTATTTAACAACAGGAGTCACAGCTTCACTCTGTTGTTCATTTGCACACACTTTAGATCTGAATCCTAAAAACTAGTGATTTGTTTGTGCAGCCTGGGTTATCTGTGGAGGCAAAATGTCTCGTGTGGCTGATCCATTCAGGGAAGTGATTTCATAGCCAGTTGGGATCTTTCTTGAATAAGGAAACAATTATATACTGGTCATTGTTTTAGATTTTAAATTTGACGCTTTCCAGTGAAAGTGGAAGCCACTTTATTTTATATATAAAGTATCTGCTACAATGTTTGAGCCTGAGCAGATACCCAATACATGTAATTGCTAGGTTTCCTGTAGAGTGAACAGTGAGAGTAAAAATAATATGTTTTAGGGACAAAATTTTTAAATTTGGAGATACTTCTTCACAATTACCATCTGATAAAATCATCAAAATAGGGGTTGGCTGTGCATATGCAAAGAGCTTTGTGTCTGCTACCAGCCCCGCTTCCTCCAGGGCTGTGGGGAAAGCTGGACCCTCTCCCTGCCACAGGGCAAGCAGAGGGGAGGGGCTTCCTCCCTGATGCCCACAGACCGCTGACTGACTCGTGCTCCAAGGAGCCTGCTTGACCTGGAGCTGCTTACCGGCGATCTTGGTCCTCGCCTGGGCTGCCTCTGCAAAGGGGCGGAGCTCTGACTCCAAAGGTGAGGTTTGCTCTAGTTCAGATTCTGGTTGTAACTGTGTCCAAAATGATCCTGGACTTCAGCTTCTCCATGCTTTCAAAGCTGGTTAACGCATTGTTGGGGCGCTTTTTTCCTTTTTTTGTATTTGTAATCAGAGCACAGCTCAAGGTAATGCCAGAGGGCTGGGGATGGGGGAGGGGTGCGAGGAGCAAGAGACCACAGGCTCTTCTTCACTGGCTTTTACTTTTAATCATTTTGTCAGGACACCTAGTTCGACTTAAAATGAAAATACTAATAAAATGAAGTACATGGAGAAAATAAAGTCTGTAAATCTTACCAAATATAAAAGATCTGTGTGGACTTTTTTTGGTACTGAAAGATCCAATATTTGGGGCTCTTTTAGGCAATGTTTAATGATTTAAGACTGGTCTAGACTCAGTTTTTTTGGAGCAGAACCCCTCCAGTCACTCCTTTCCTTTCTTCCATCCTAAAATACAAACGGGCTTACGTTACCCTTTCCTCCTGACCAAAATAATTATGATTCTGTACTTCTCTCATCTTTGCTGTGTACTAATTTGGCATTGGACTTTAATGTATGTGCATCTTTTTTTTTTCTTCAAAATTTGGATGTAAAATATGACCACAGCTATAGCGTACATGCAAGGTAAAGTTCATTGTGCAATTTCAGAATGTAGAAATGCCAGATAGGTTGTTTGTTTGTTTTTCTTTTCCTGGCAAATAACTTTTTGTTGTACATTTTCCCTAAAATAAGCTATTAAATAAAATATGGTTTATATAGCTTTCAACAAATTGGAAATCCTTATTTTCCTGCCCTGCAAGGGTAATTGACATTAATAATATGATCCTAAGGCATTACAATATTATAAAGTGTCTTTTGAATCCATTAAGGAAAGAATATCTTAAGTATAGTCTTTTAGTTCATTGCATTTTATTGTATTATAATTAATTGAAAAGTAGAGATCTGCATATTTCATATATATGAAAACTTTCTCATTTAAAAAAGTAATGCATGACCCATTAGTGAGCATACACATATAAAAATATAAATACAGAAGCATGAAACAGATGCATATATTCTTAATCCAGTCACTTCTTCCCATTCTGCTAAGAGTCTAAGCAGTCCCCCTGCAGTTTGGTGCCTTCTTGCATCTATAAGATTATAAATTCTTGTATTAATAGATTCTGATAGGAACTTATTGGTTACACTTTATTCAGGGTTGCTTCCTCAGAGGGGATGTCCCCAGCCACCAAGGCACAAGTCATCCCATCTCCAGCTATCTTGCTTATCACAGTTAGACCTTTTTTTCCGAATAACATTTGGATTATATTACCTCTCTGATTAAGAATCTAGAAAGGTTCCTCAGTTATCAAATGCAAACTCTCCTACCTGACATTTTTTCTTCCTATACTCTCTCATTTGAACACTTGTTTTCTGCAGTGTACTTAAAGAGTCCCTTCTCTTGCTGAGATGCTGTGTCTAACAGTTGGTCACTTAAACAACATAATCCTCAGTACAGTGCGCTTGACACTGTTGTGGTCATTCTCTGTGTCTGCCTGCTTTCACAGAGCGCAGGTAGTTGTGAACTTGTCCTTTGGTACTTTGCACTTGTATATTCACGTACAGATGGTCCCATAGGTGCCTCTGAGCCACAGATGTTCACACCTACCCAGGCTCCTCCATAGAAACCAGCGGTGGCGACACCCTGGTGTGGTTAGGCCTGCTCTCCATGCCATGGCTGCTGTCCTGCCTCAGCCATGTGGGCAAGACAGGCGGCCCTGACACCGGCGTTGGCGTTTGCGTCCTCAGTGCTGCTTTGGGTCTGTTCTTGAGGCCAAAACTGCACAACCTTGAGTGAGTTTCCACTCCTGAGTGGAGGCCCCACAACCTGTTTTGCACATCAGCCCCAGAGAGGAAGGCTGCTGTGAACGTAAAATGATGATGGTTTGTTAACGGTTTTTAAGAACTACTGGTGGCATTTTCTGGGAAGAACGCTTGGTCAGTGTGTTTCTTTTTATTAACTGTGACCCAATGCGGTGTTTATGGACCCGCAGACTTAGCTCCCTGTGTCGTACAGGGACTGTTTGCATTGACAAAGCCGAATTTATCATTTGTGAGGATTAAGTAGCATCTCTTCATACACTGTACCATTATTTGTTTAAACATTTGCTCCTTGAGAGCATTTTAACAATATTTTAAAGTTTTCCATAGAGTTAAATAGTATGTTGTTCTCTTTGTATAAATTCCTTTGGGGTTATTTTTTTGGAGCTACATTTTCAAAAGTGGGATTAATAAGGATTAATGATTTGAGTTATTTAAAAATATTGCATTTTTGCTTTTTTTTTTTTCCCCCTAGAAGGGTTGGCATAATGATGAACACCAGATTTTTTCCAAGAACTTTTGGAGTCTGAATTTCTCTGTGACTAATTAAGGGGTATAAAGTAGCATATTATGGTCTTAGTTTTTATTTCTTCAATAATTAGGTGAAAATTTTAAAATATCAATTTGTCATTTATATAGATTGATATTGCTTCTTTAACTTTTGGGATATAGGAAATTTTTATATATTGCATTCATCTTGTTTTCTTCAACCATCAAAATATTGGATTTAAATACAAAAGAAAGACAAGACTTTTTTTTTTTTTTTTCAAAATATTCTTTAGTATTTGTGCCTACTTAATTTTTCTGGTAAATGGTACTATCACTTTTTTACTCCTACTAGCTAGCGTAGCAGAGAGCAGATTCTAGCTGATGCAAAAAAGAAAAAGAAAAAAAAAAGATTCGGGTCCCAAATAAGGTCAGGCCGGCTAGAAGCCTTTACAAGGGATTGATGGGGATTGTTGGTCTGCAGCATGTGGCCCATCCGCCTCCCAGACCACTTGGCTCCAGTAATGCTTGCTTCTCCCACCCCCACCGCCCGTGGCTCTGCCAATAGTTTTCCACAGAGAGTTTGATGATGCTCGAAACCTGAGTTTTCCCTGGGCACTTTTCTCCACGCTGTACTTAGTATTCCACATTGAATCCTCATGCATCTCTCCATTTGTCTTTATCTCCCATTAGGGTCGTACAATTTTCTTTAGATTGCTTAAATCCTACTTTACGTTAATGCCTGCAAATTACTCTTACTGCAAATGCGATTGCTTTACAATTTCATTGTAGGTCCTATATCTGTATGGTTCGTTGAAAATTTTGAAGCCATAGAAGAATAAACATATTTAATGTGTGTGTGTGTGTGTGTGTGTATACACACACACACACACACACACACATATATATTCTAGTATTCTGTAAATTGAAAGCAGTGTGCTTTGTAAAACTCACCGTATGCTTTCTTTTCTTTACCGGAAAATACCTCTCTAATTTCCAGGGATAAGTTTCCAGCTTCTTTAATTAGTTCAGGCATGTCTTTATTGAGTGCTGTTTGTGGAGAGACAGATCACGAGTGTGTTAAAATGCTGCATTGCTAGTTAGTTGACAGGTTTAACTGCTGTGATAGTTGTATGCTCTGTCTTTAAATTTTAGATCCCTGAGAAGTGATCATGCTTACAGTCCCTATAAGCACTAGAATTTTTTTTTTTCTGGAGGTTGAAACAATGTGAATTCTCTAACAGTAAAACTTCTAACTAAAGCCTCTGACTCTGATATTCTCTGATGTAGATGTATTTTACGTGGATAGTTGGTAAGGTATCAGAGAACATTGTTCACTCTGAATGAGCTACAGTGGTTGCTGTGGAAATTGGCTCCAGGACCCTGAGGGACCTCCCCTGTTGACCCAGTAGGTGGTGCCTCCCAACCCCGAAGGCCCTTTGGGGTTCTTCACCACTGCTCTTTGCTAAGGAGCACCTCTGGAATTTTGGGATAATTATATAACATGTACCATAGGGATTTTAGCAGAGGATTATTATGTCTTTATTGTCTCCAGTATTTGTACTTCTTGGAGAAAAGTACTTAATAATTATTAGTTGACAAACAGAACAAATGAACTAGTAGGATAAAAGCTAACGTGTGATAACTTTTATGTTTTAACTTCTTTTAGTTCATCTCAAAGGCATTTGGAGAGTGTCCAACTATGTGATGTCATTACTAAGCGAGGGAGGCCCTGGGAGCACATTGTGGTGTATAACAGGCCAACCTTTTCCTTTCTGTATTACCACATTTGTTGACTGGTATCACTATGAACAAATATAAAACTCTGGCTTCTGACAGACTTACCAGAGTGTTAGTTTTCTGTTTTATCACTTAACAAATAAACAAGCAAATTGTTTGAGGCAACTTGTCAACAAATGTTAAAAAAAGATAAAAACATTTGTTTTCAGGATGCTCATTGTTAAGTAAATTGCCAAATAGTTGGATAGAGTTAGGTACAAGGTATTTTGGAAGCAGTGAGGAGAATGTAAGGGGATTGAGATGGTTCAGACAAGTGGTTTTGAAGGGTAATGGAAGTTTGTGAAGACAAGTTTGTGTCTGTGTTCTGGTGGACTGGTTTGTCTACCAGTCAGCATACTAGGGGAAAAGGCTGACGAGTAGGTGGGGCCTTGTGTACCAAGTAAGGGATGATCTTATCCTGTTGATGGGAAACAGCTGAAGGAGTAAAAGCAGGGGATGGCCTGAATGTGTTTGCACTTACAGAAGCTCTGTCTGTGTCGTTTAAGGCGAAGAGGGACTGGGAGCTGGGACTTGGGGCTTTTTGCAGGAATGTAGGCACAAAAGGTATGCTCACGGCATGGTAATGGATTAGAGGGCAAATTTGAAATACAGAGGAGGTCAAATGATGAGATTATTGGCAGGATTGATGTAGATGGCAAGTAAGGAGGAACTCAGAATGACTCAAATTTATGGATGCGATTGACTAAGATAAAGAATGTAGACTTCATTTTGGGACATGCATTTGAGGATCAGGTAGGATACCTATTAAAAACTCAGGTTCAAATTTATATATGCAACAGTATGGATGGATCTCAAGGACATTATACTGAATGCAAGAAGGCAGACAGAAATGACTACATACACAATGCATAATTCCATTTATGTGAACTCTAGAAGAGACCAATTTGATCTGTAGTGTCAGAAAGCAGATCAGTGATTGGAGGATTGAGTGGGTGAGGGTGCATTAAGATATTTGAGGTGATGGAATCTTGATTGTGCTCAAAATTCATTGAAAGGTAAACTTTAATATGTGCACTTTATTGTATGTAAGTTATACCTCAAAAAAGTTGATTTTTAAAACCTCAGGTTCAAAAGGGAGGTCTGGGCCACAGATCAGTAAACATTTGGGAGTTAGGAGGATTTGGGTTGGTGGTGAAATTCCAGAAGTGGATGAGATCAGCCAGGCCAGGCATGAGGATACAAAGACAGAAACCTGGGGGACACCATCCTTGAAAGATGAGAAACACCAGGCGGGGAGCAGGAAAAGGAGCCTGGGGAGGAAAGGCTAGTGGTTAGGGGGAGAGATGAACCAGGGGACAGTGACGTGAATCCAAGGAAGCTTCAGTTGCTGCGAAGGTGTCAAGGTAGGGACAATAGAATTTACCAGTTTAGAGGCCATTATTTTTCACTGACATTGTGGTTGATTGCAGATGCTGAGCATGAGAGTGCTGCAGGGTGAATAAAGCACATGTAGGCCATTCTTTTAAGGAATTTTGGCTATGAATGAGAGACCAGAGAAACAGGGCAGGTAGGAGGTTGGGGAAATCAGGGTCCAGTTCTTAACAACGTCAAGGTCTTTTTCTATCTTCTATAGGTTGAGGGCTCTGGTAGAAAGGCCAGGTTTTAGGTAAAAGGAATTGATTGGCAAGGCCTCCAGGAGACCAGTGGATCAGACTTTGAAACAAGGAGGTAGCCCCTTTCCCTGGAAGCAGAGGGACAGAGGTGTAAGGCTGGGTACGTTTATGCGAGGATGAGCTGCAACGAGCAATGGAGAAGTATCTCAGGAGCTTGGTGAAGCTTTCAAATAGCTCTGAGGGAATTCGAAAGGGATCTGGCCAGGGCTGAATACAGGACAGCTCAGGAGAGCTCAGCTTTGAGGCTAGGCACCATGCAGCCTCTGATTGCAGAAGCTCTCATTTCTCCAACTGTGCCCAGCTTTTTGGAAAAAGAGGTTTTTGTAACTAATACTACCCAAGGTAACTAGGTAACTGGATGAGCATTTTCTTCAGTCTGATTACTCAGAGGCATTACTCCCTGTACTGGCAGATGCACTGCCTTCAGCTCCCAGGGAGCATGAAGCATCAACCAGGAGGAGAGCATTGGGGGCCTCGGGCCACCTCCCCATCTGTGACCCACACATACTAGAGGTGAGATTGGTAGGAGTTGTATTTGTGATTGACTTTGTGACTCCCCGAATAAAGGTTTTGTTTGGTTGCAAATTATTACAGCCTTATGCCTGAGGAGAACATGTTTTTCTACCCACCCCCGCTATTGGGAGATACTTGACATGTATGTAACATTGTGTAAGTTTAAGGTGTACAGTGTAATGATATTTTATGTGTATAGATTTCAAAATGATCACCACAATAAGGTTAGTGAACATATCCATCACCTCTCATAGTTATAGTTTTTTATGGGTGAAAACTTTTAAGACTTTTAAGAAAGTTGCTACTGTCCTGGCAACTTTCAAATGCACAGTACATATTAACTGTAGCCACCACACTGCACATTACATTCCCATAACTTACACTTATAACTGGAAGTTTGTACCCTTTGATAGCCTGTATCCATTTTCCTCCTCCCACAAGAATATGTGTTCTTAAAATAGGTGAGAGGTTAGTTTCCTGTTACCCAGCTGAGTTGGGTAGAGGGCTTATGTCAGGCTTTAAAGTTGAGCTGTCAGACGAGAGTCATTTTTGTGATCCGTCTTCTGATAGGCATTTGAAATGTAAACCTTAGCTTCTGGTCAGGGGACCACCCTGAGAGCATTCCCCTTCCCAGGACTCCATATTGGCATAGAAAGCACATCTGAGATCCTGCATAACAATGACCACAGTAAGTTCACAGAACTGCAGAAGCCAACAGTTCCATTAGTGGGGAAAGAGCTGTGGTGGGTCCTATTGTTTTTACTGGCCTGGAGCTACACCTTTTGCTGTGATCCAGTGCCCAGAAAAGGAAATGTCTCCTGGAACCCAGTGTTTCTCAGGCTTGATGGCTGGCCCACCCTGCAGTGAGCTCTATGCAGCGTGGTTCACCAGGAGCCCCGGCATGGGCCTTCAGTTGTGGGCTGGTTGGGCAGAGTATGGCAGAGCTCTCAGGCCATCCGCCTTCACTGCTTACCCACCCGACTCTGACCTCTTGATTTACTCATTTGTAAAACTTAGGACCTCAGTTACTCCCTGTATTCAGAACACATGGGTTTCTGGAGGCCTAGTTACACCACTAAGGGAGGAGGTGAGGTTGGACGTATGTGTCACTGAACCGTTTGCGTCTGGCATTTGCTTTTCGGAACTGGATTATGGTTATGTCAGCCCTGCGTTCCACGTGGGAATGTGCTGGGCATGAAACAAGAGGGGCTAAGTAAAAGTCTTTGAAAACTTTAGAGCACCATGAAGATGTTTTTAATGTGGTTATAAAGTCGGGAGACCCTGATTTTCAGCTTTTTAGCCCTTCCCGTGCCACCCCAGGATCAGTTCCTCAGTGTTTGTATGGAAGTCACCCTTACAGTAGCCAGCACTGTGTCCCAGTAGCTATGTCACTCACCTCGGTTCATCTCATCATGTGTCCCCTCACATCATCACAAGAAGGGTGAGTACAGTACAGTAAGATATTTTGAGAAAGACCAATCACATACCTTTTATTACAATATATTGTTATACGTTATTAGTTATTGTTAATCTCTTACTGTGCCTAATTAATAAATTAGATTTTAATATAGGTATGTATACATGGGAAAAAAACACAGCACATGTGGGATTCGGTGCTGTCCACAGTTTCAAGCATCCACTGGGAGTCTTGGGATGTGTCGCATTCGTTTAGTATCTATTGTAATAAAGTGAGTATTGAATCACTTCGGGTGAAACAGGAGCCCACCAGCGGTGCACTTCCATTTATTCCCTCTCGCGGTCTGGCTGCTGCTGTTGCCGTGGGATTTTGCCTTTTACTCTGAATGTGGTTGGGACTGTAGGAGGGTTTTAAGAAGAGGAGTATCAAGAGTATGCATAGCCACTTCTGTTAACAGCACATCCAGGTCCACTGACTATTTGAATAGAGTAGTATTTCATTATGGTTTTTGTAAAATTGGAAAAAAGTTATGGGTAGAGTGTTGCCCCTTAGCATTGAGAGAGATGAGCTTTAGGTCCCTGAAAGAGAACCTCAAAAGTCCATTTAATTAGTATTCTAGATTGTGTGGGCTTTTCATTAGTTTTTCCTTAATTGGCTGATTAGTGTTATATTTCATGAATAGAAAGTGAATCCCTAGTTTCCGAGGGCTGTTGGGAAAAATCCCACCCATTGTCAATGTAACGAGAACTGTTACTTGGCTGGGTACTTTCTGGACAGCCCTCATATAGCTCATTCCTCAAATCAGTTAGCATTTTAAGTGCTTACCTCTTTTAGAGGTATGTGCAAGCTGCGTAGTTTCTTTTTAAAATTCGCACCTGTCCGTTCTCCATTTAAAGACTGGAACTGTATAGAAGTTTGTGGATTAAAATGTGAGTCCCACCTCCCCCCAGGAAAGGAACATATTAAGGAAGTCTGTTGACACAGGAGGAGCCAGCTGTCTGTTATTACTTACACATTTATTCCATCTTTTCTTTCTAACAAAGAGCGTATACTCCTTCACATTTTTTTACCTGATTTTAGAGGATTACTTACAGATGAGTGTGTCTCTTCCATCAACTTCTCCTTATGGCTTAGAACATTTTCCCTCATCAACGTAAAAATTTTGGGTGGTGTACTCATTTTGCCTCAAGAATATTTAAGCACTACAGCTTTGGAAAATTTCTCAGTTGGTTGCAGGTCTGATTTGAGATCACTTTTATTGGATTCTGCACAGAAGATCCCATAGCTCCATTGACATAGCTCTGTTGCATAACTGACCTGTGTCTAAAAATAACAGTTGAGTAGCATAAATTCTTGCCCAGGGATATGAACCCGCACTGTTGGTTCTTTGTACTGACTCTGACCATGGACTGGCTTCCAATATGCCCTGCCAAGTGATCCTTTATAGAAACACGAGGCTTGTTTGTTACAGTGAAGTCTGATACTGCCATAGTCCCTGACAGCTCAGCAGACAGGCTGTATTGGTGTCTGGCCAGGGCTGACTTGCCAACATGAAGGGGTTTGGTGCTTCTCTGAGGTGCCTGGGGTTGTAGATAGATTGTCTCTGTCTGCACTTAACCTGTACACAAAAGGGTGTCATGCAGTAAATATGACTTGAAGAAAGTCAGATGCAAAGTCACAATCCCTCTGTTAGGGTCAGGGTATGTTTCCCAAGTATATGTGGTTTGATATTAATACTTTATTTTCTGTTTTATCACACGAAAAACTATGGACCCTCCTCTTGCTGGCAAGTATGTACAGGGTTACAGACAATTTACAGAACCTAAAAGCAGGCAGATCACTTCTCTGGGATGCAGGTACAGAAGTTCCGAGATGACTTCATTAGGGAATGTAGTTATTAACACATTGCAGACTGTGCAAAGGAACTAGTGTTTGTATCTGAATCACTGTTACATCTTTGAGGGCATCATTTTTTTTATTATTCACTTAAACATGTGCCAGCTAGATTTTTATGCATTGTTATTTTCGTTTGGGTTAAAGATAGGATCGTCACACGTGTTTTGTTTTTATTAAGTTAGTGCACAGTCAGTATTTGAGAAATCTTACTTTAATGCATACACATTGAAATAGTGACATAATGTTATAGTAAAAGAAGCATGCAACTTTGTTTAGAGATACACTGAGTTTCCCTTCATTTAGGTACAAATCAAAGACAATTACAAATTATCAAAATTTTACCTTTTAAAACAAGTGGAAGAAAAAGATTTTTATGTTAAATATGGAGGAAATGGAACACATTGTAAAGGGCCAGGTAGTTTGACCAAGGAAATGCAGTGAGTGAAATGACTAATAACTTCTCTTGGAATTCTTCCTCATTTTAATCACCCTCCGGGGGAAATTTTTAAATGTAAGAAAGAGAAATAAAAATCTGAATATTTTGAAAAATATTTTGATAATATTTAGCAGCTTCCCTTTGTGGTTTTATATCTAACTGAAAGTTAAAAATATAAAAATGTAAAATTAAGAGAGTTAATTTAGAGGAAAGAATATTAGATTGAGAGTCCACTTGCAATGGCTCTACTTGTCTCAGCCATTAGTTACTCATGAAACCTAAAATAAGTCCTTTATTCTCTCTCTTAGCTCCTTGTATTACCTTTCTTTTCTTTGGGTTTTTAAAATTATTTTTGTTGAAATATGTACTACACACACACACACACGCACGCACGGTCGCGTGCTCTTCAGAAAGTATCCAGCCCTGTAACTATTCTCGTTTATATTGACAATGGCTGTTTTTTCCCTCCTACATCCAGCTGTAAGCGCCTCTATTTTTTATTTTACATTGCTAGATATTTTCTGGATAGCCATCATATATCCTTTAGTATTTCTGTAGTAGCTGTCTATGAGAGGTGAACCCAGTTCTTATATTTCAGAAATGTCTTTATTTCATTCTCACTCTTCCTGGGTGTGGAATTCTAGGTTACCGTAACACTGGTTTTCCCTTAAAACTTTGAAACTATGACTTTATTGTCTTCTGGTTAGTATTCACTGTTGCTATTGAGAAGTCTGTTGTCAGGCTAATTATCATGCCTTTTTAACTTTTTCACAGTTTTCTCTTTATCCTTGATGTTTTTCAGCCTCACTACCGTCTATCTAGGCTGCGTGGCCCACAAGAGTCAAATCTTCAGTTCTGGAGAGTTGTTAGCATTAGTTCTAATATTGCTTCCCACCATTCCTTCTAGCTTCCTTTCTGGAAATACTATTAGATGTACACACTTCTTAATCTGCCCATTAGGTTACTTCTCTGTATATATTTTATCCTTTGCCTTTGATACTCTTGAGTGTGCTCCAGTTTACTGATTTTTCACCTTGTGCCTGGTATTCAGTTTTTCCCATTTTATTGAGTTTTTAATCAGTGACCATATTTTTTGTTTTCAAGATTTCAAATAGATTTTTGTTTTCAGATCTACCAGTTGATTCATTATTTGACTGATTTTATTTCCAAAATATTGGGGGGTTCTTTTTCTTTTGTATCTCTGAAGATTTTAACACATTTTGTTTTATAGGGAATGACTTTCTTAGATTGTTGAGTATCTGTCAGTCTTTCTTGGAGTTAGTTTCCCTTCCATGTCTGTGCTTTTGGTTTAGAAGGCTGTGTTAAGTGGAGTCATTGTCCCTCTATTTTGCCATCTCTTCTACCTGTGTGGTGGTTTTGTTCTCTCAACCCAACGTCAGGCCCCTAGCTTGGAACTGGATCTTTCCTGGAGGTTCAGCTCCTGTCCTTGACATTGAGGATAAGGCTGGGTTTGGGTTGTGAGCTCTCTGTGCTTCCTACTGCTACTCCAGGTGCCTTTGGCTGCTGGTCACACTCTGGGCTTTTGCCTGTTTCTGAACAGGAAAGCTGTGGCTTCAGCTCCTATTGCCAGCCTGGTTTTGTCCACATATCTTGTTTCTCTTATTTGTAAACATGACTGACTTACTTTCGCCTCCATTTCCTTCCCACAAATATTTTATCTACAATGCTATCATTTGGAGTAGTAAGTATGGGGAAGCCGGGATGGCTCAGTGGGTTAAGCGCTCACTTTGCAGCGCCGGGGACTGAGGATCGAATCCTGGCCCCGGCCCGTGCGGAACCATATGCTGAACTGGGGAGTTCCCCCAGTTCAGTTCTCTCTCTGTCTCTGTATCTCTCTCTCTCTGTCAAAAACAATAAAATAAAATCAAAAATAAAACATGTGGAGTAGTAAGTATTTAAAACGTGAACTTAATTCATCCTGCCCAGAAATTCTGTCTTAGTTTCTTCATTTTTACTAAGTAAACTTGAAGGTCCCTTCCAGCTCCAAAAATTCTAACTCCCTCATATGCACCAGGCAACAACAGAAATAATCTGTGGAGTCAGGTGTTTGGCATGTATAAGCAACCAATCATTTCTCCAGTCCTTATGGTCCTGGGCCAAACGAACTCGTGAATTATCATCTCCAAAGGTATCCAAAGTATTGTGGCCTCTGTAGAAGTTTTTCCAGATATTGTTTGCCTTCCCAGTTATTATTTTTTGTGCTTGACATTACTTTTATATGAAAAAACAAAAACACAACTCTCTAAACGATAGGAGTTCTTATTGGCCCAGATACCACAAAGCTATGGGAATGGAGCTGGCCACAGTCTCCTTGTCTCTCCCACATACTGTCCATCTCCTTTCCTCTGCCTGACTTCAGAGACCTGGATGCTTCCAGAAACAGCTACTTAAAACCCGAGGACTCGTTTTTATTTTCTACCAGGAAGGAGTAATAGGTTTTACAGCCATCTGATTTATCCAGCATCACCCGAAGGGGACTCGAGAAGGAACGGAAAAGGTCATGTCAGTCAGAAGGAGGTGGAATTTACTTTTTTTACAAGCTTGTGAAGCCTCTCCATGGATGCTCACTAGAGCTGTTTATGTTTTACGAATAATGTTTAATGAAGAACTGCCAAGATTGCCGTTAACATTTTTTGAAAAATAAGTATCTTAACAAGGAAGCGACCATATGGTATCTGTTTAAAACTGTAGGTACAGAGTCTATTTTTTAAAAATAGACCTCCAAAAAGTCTGAACACAAAATACCCCTCCACTTTAATAAAAGCAATATATAACTTTATGGCTAAATTTAAAAATTAGACCGACGCATTTAAAACATTTACAAATAGCATATTAAATTTGGCAATCAGAAATTCTGAGGAAGTAGAAATTTCATTCTGCTCTGACAGTTCTCAGTGATTCTCTTACAGTTAACCTGAGAAGGAGGAATTGCACACAACTATAGTTTTTAAGGAACTAGACGCTGCTAGAGAAGAGGGCTTGCCTTGGAAGGAAGGCAAGGAAGCAGGTGATGATAATGGAGGGAAAAGATGAGCCCCGTAGGAAACCTGGGGGAGAAGGTGGTGCTGCTGTGACCCCTGGGAGTGCCTGCCCTCTGACAGTGGCCCCTGACTCTCTGGCACGTGCAGGTGCTACCGATCTTCAGAGCACCTGGCCCTCAACACAAACATCAGGAGTGACCATGCGCATCACTAGGGGAGCTTTAAGCTGTCCATCAGTTTCCTTTTGATGATTCTATTGCCTCTTGATTGGTTCATCTGTAAAATAAAGACCATCTATAAAATCATGAAAATTATGATGTGAATGCTAAAATGATTTATAACAATTGAGTTATTCTCTTCAGTTTAACTGCTTGATTCAATGTGATAGTTTTGGCCTTTTGAACATCTGATAAGTCTTTGTCTTATGTTTAAAGCATATCAGGAACCCATCCTAATAGTCTCTGATGGCATTTGTGAAGTGGTCTAATTAATTAGCTCATTTAGGTTAAAACACTTGTTGGAGAGAACAGAGTATTGCTTCAGCCCATGGCTCGACCAGTTAGTTTCAGTTTTCTGAGCACAGAGACTTGGTCACCAAAGAGGAATGGATCTTCACATTGCTTACAAAAACAACTTCAGGGTACATGATTAATCATAGTACATATGCCAGTACCATTTTCATGAATACCCGTGCGTGCGCGTGCGCACACACACAAACACACTTTTTAAAAAGTACATAGTTTTACAGTTGCCCCTGGTAGGACAGGCAAAGAGTTAAATTTTAAACAAATTGTTATCTTTGCAGTATTTGTATAGTAATTAGCAGATTATTTGTTTATTCAGGATGGTATACAGAATCCATATCATGTGGTTTTAGGTTTCTGTATGACCATAACTTTGCAGGAAAATGTGCCATGATGTAGTTTTATCTTTTTAAAGGCACTTGTTAGAGTTATTTTATTTTAGAGTGCCAAAGAGCCTTTGTAGGAAATTTAGTGCCAGATTGCAAGAAGTGTCTCCTTTTATGTCTCATTTGAATTAGTTAAAAAAATACAAATATATTTTTATTGAAAAGCCATAACTTCAACTTCAGGATAGTCCTGGTTTTGTATAGCTTTTATTTTGTTATAATGGCTTATGATGAATGTCATTTTCCAAGGGAGGAAATTTGAGCATTAAGAGGCTTCGAGCTAGTCTGTGCCATCAGAGGAGGCCGGGGCAGGAATGGGATCCTGAGACTTTGGGTGTCCATCTGGGTGGATAACTTTCTTATATCTCTGCATCAGGACATCTTCACTTGGGACTCTAAAAAGCCGAGGGAGTTCCTAGTATGTTTTTAAAAGCAAGATACAGAACAGATGATGCTATCACTTGATTTTGGATGACCATACCTGTCTACACTAGTATACATGCATTGACTATGCCTGGAAGGATATACAAGACCCACTTGGTAACTCTGGTTGCCTCTTTTGGGAATTTGTGCAATGGTAATAAGATGGTGATGGAATCAGGTAGTAAGTAAGTCTGGTCTTAGGCAGTTTATTTTAAGTCTCAGATTTCTTTTCTACAATTGAAAATGGGGAATGTGGCATCCCATGTGAGCCCTACCATTCACATTTGGGGCTTCTGCTAGGGTTCCAGTGCAACCACGGGATGGGGGTAGGGTGGGGTTCTCATGACCTAGGCCAAGGCTTAGGCTTTATGGTACCCTGGCCAGCAGTGATTGGCTCAGGATTGGGGTCCTGACTTAATTAGTATATTTAAAAAAAAATTATTATTCTTTCCCACTGTACTTGAATGAGAAGTGAATGTGGATTTAGAGTAGCAGTCACCCACATTCTAAGTGCAGGAACTAGGAAGAAGCCAACATGGAGGATGGCATGGAGCCTGGGGTCACACTGGTAGGGCCCGGACTCAGGCTACACCTGAAGCTTACTCTGCCCTTGGCCCCTGACTAGACTCTTCACTGATTTACTCTAGTACATTCACTTTTTGGCTTTAGTTAGTTTCTTACCATGTGTGTCAGAAAATAAAATCCCAGCCAGTACAGCAGGGCAATAGCATTTACATTTTAGGATTCCTGGATGATTAAATGGCATGAATCGCTAAAGTGTCATGCTTGGCACATAGAAAGCACTCAATGGTGATTTTTAGAATATTTAGTCAGAAGTCCACCTTATGACTTGTGAATGACTTGCTCTAAGGTAGAGTAGAGGCTGCAAGAGAAACTATAACCAAGTGTTTTAGTCCCTTAGCCTAGCACAAGTACAGGGTCCGGCAGAAGTAACGGTCCTTTTTTGTGAGCTGGTAATTTATACCACATCTTCTATTACAAAATCATAAGCAAGTAATACTGTAACAGCAATATCACACTCAAGCACACTATGCTACTTTAAAAAGAGCGCTACTTCTCCTGGACCCTATACTTGTTGTTGTTGTTGTTTTTAAAGATTTGTTTTTATTGTTTTTTGGCAGAGTGAGACAGAAGGGGGAGGGCCCAGAGCAGTCTCCATAGTTGACAGCATTAGTTCTCCATATAGTTTCACTCCACAGGTGGGCATAGGGCTGCGCAGGGCAGGAACTGGGCCAGGAGCCTCCCGCATAGGCCCCGGCAAGAACTGAACTGGGGGCACACCCCAGCTCAGCATATGCGTCTGCACGGGCCTGGGATTTGATCCTCGGGCTCCAGGGCTGCAAAGCAAGTGCTTAACCCACTGAGCCATCCTAGCTTCCTCCAGACCCTGTATATTCTGTTTCTATTAAAGGTCAAATACTTTGTTAAGATAAAATAAACGTCTTTGGCCCATTCCAACGGAGAAACATTAGCTCTGCTCAGGTTCCAGAGTTGATTTAAATCCCTGTTGTTTTCTCTTAAAAAAAAAAAATACAATTTCATTCTACCTGCTAATTAAAAAACCAAGAAAGCTGTGCTGGGTGACTTAAAAACAAATAGGAACTCAACAAGTAACATGCAGGACTGATTAGGCCTTGAGAAGACGGCCACTCATGACTGCCTGGATTTGAATTATCCTTTCTTCTCCTTTAACTCCTCTAGGACAGAAAAATAAGATCAACTTAGAGATGGCATTTTTTTTTTAAAGCTGTTAACGTTGAACCACAGAATCCATTGAATTATGTAATAGCAGATATATCATTGTTGGTTTTCTGACATCTCAACACCCTCCTAAAAGTGCAGTGTGGCATATTTTTTAAAGATTAAATTGAATTAAAATTAATTTCTATTTTGAGAATTTGAGTAGCATGAGATAATTGCAAAGGCCCTGGAGTGTTTCAATAATGGTGGAGAACCATTGTTCTTACTAATAGAAATGAACTCTGAAATGACAAGCATTTTATACACTGTGGCTAACCTGATTTTTAAAATAAAAATGTTTCTAACGTATCTGAAGCTTATGGTCCCCACCGACAGTGATCTTGACATTTTTTCCCCCATTGTACTTTTATGTGATTATCTCATCTCAGACACCATATTCTGAAGTGTTGTCTTTTTTACTACCAAGTACAATATACATGATCTTGTTTTTGTTTTTACTTCTTCATTACTTTGACTTCTGAAAAAGTAGCACATGTAGTAAATTGGTTAGAAAACATTAGGCATAAATATAAATAAAAAGTCAAGCTGATATTTAGATGATTTCTATGCAGTAACAATGGAAGCTGTTGATAGCATTCTGCATTGGCACGTGCTGTTAATACTGACAGGATCTGAGCAGCTTGACACTGCTCAGATGGAAAGAACCTGATCATTAAAACATAATGAGTACAGGAGGGTGGGATCTTAACTGTAAATTAATGTGAAGTCGGGTTCTTACAGAGAAAACTCTTTGACAGAAAATGTAGTTTCTAATAATGGTGGTAAGAGGACGTACAACAATAGTAGTTTATACTTATACAGTATAGCACTCACCATGCTCCAGCCACCGTGATAAGTAAGCTCTTTATGTAGTAACCTGCTGGATCCTCCTAGCCCTCGTGGAGGGAGACAGGTGTGTGAGCCCCCATTGTGCCAGGAGCCCAGACGCCGGATGGTGAGGCCACTGGCTCCAGGCGCCTGGTTAGAAAGTGCGCAGCAAGGCTGCTCTTGTGCCTCACTGCCCCCTGTCCTGCCTCCAAGTGGAGTGTTTCTTTGGTGAGCCACAGGGTGAGAAAGCCGAGGGAGCTGCTGCAATGAAGTCTGAATAAACAGACGGCAACGTGCACTTGCACCCTCACCCTTTGCTCTTGGACCACACAGGAGTGCTGTACCAGGCTTGACAGTATGGGAATTCTTGGAAAACAATTTGTTCAGTTCCATGGACAGTTACGGAGTTTATCTCCACATGGTAATATTGTCTTAATGAAATTAATGCTTTTTGAGGAAAGGACATTTGGCTTAACAGGTTATGATAATGAATCCAGGTATCTGAATGGTTAGCTGTTCCAAGAAGCTGCCTTTAACCTTCCAGTCCACATGGATTTTCCCTCAGGATTTACTTAAAATACTACTTATTTACCAACTGCCTTATAATGTAGCATGCTTTTAGTTATTTTTCATGTTGATACTTTCAGCAGATGTTTAGTGGGCCTTTACTGTGTTCCACTCATTGGAAATAGGGATTTAGGACCAAAATGGTCTTTGAAAACTGGGTAGGAACTTATGGGCAGAGAGACCAGTGGACCTTATTAAATGAGAATAGTATATGCAGTTGTTCAGAGATGAGCGTAAAAAAGGCTTGTTTTTCTTTATTTTGTGAGATATATCAAAATAGGTAGGAAACTAGATAGTTGGCGAATCTCTTTGCTGACATATCCTGCTATTTGGGAACCTTGATTGCACTGACTGTTTTGGACTTGTTCATAGTGCCTTTTAGGATACTAATAAAATAGCAGCAAAGAGGCCTGCTTAGATGAAGATGCTGATTAGAAGTAAATATGAGGTCTGACAAGTAAGTTCATGAACTTGCCACCATGTGCTTATGTTTGCAGCATTGTATGAACAACTCAGTATGGTTTTATAATCTTGGTATATCACTGACTCACAGTTGTGTTCATGTTGATGTATGGCGGTGTCTTGCTGAGTGGAGTCCATTATTGTTGTGTGTTTTGAGTGCCATCGTGAGAATGTTGGAGCTTGAATTATAGCAACAAACAAACATTAAATTTCTTGTTAAATTTGGCAAGAGTGGAAGCGAAATCAGGGACATGTTAGTCCAAGTTTATGGGAATAATGCCATGAAGAAAATGACAGTGTACAAGTGGTTTAAACGTTTTTCTGAGGAGAGAGAAAGTCACTAATGAAGAGAGGTAGGGTGGTCAGTAATGAGCAGAACTGACAAAAGCATTGCAAAGATTCTTCGAATTGTGCATCAAAACTGTCGGCTGACTGAGAAGAATAGCAGACCAAGTAAGCATCAATAGGGTAACAGTTAGGAAAATCTTAACTGAAAATCGTGGTGTGAGAAAGGTGTGTGCAAAAATGGTTCTGAAGGGGCTCACAGATGAACAAAAGCAAAGGAGAGTCAAAGTTTGCCAAGACATTTGGAGAGGCAAGATGATGTTTTGGGCTGAGTTATCACTAGTGATAAAACATGGGTGTACCAATATGACCCTGAAACAAGTAGTCCAAGTGCACTATGGAAGTCAGCCAGTTGTCATGACCAAAACTGTTCTGTCGGTTCAAATCAAGAGTCAAAACAATGTCGCTCACCTTTTTTGATAGCTGAGGTGTTGTTCATTATGAATTTGTGCTAGCTGGGCACTCACTCAATCAAGTTAACTATCTGGAAGTGCTGAAAAGGTTGCATGAAAAAGACGAAAACAACCTGAACTTTTCACCAACAACTCATGGCTCTTGTATCATGGCAATGCACCAGCTCACACAGCACTGTCTGTGAGGGAGTTTTTAGCCAGTCAACAAATGACTATTGGAACACCCTTCCCACTCACCTGATCTGGCCCCCCCAGTGATTTTTTTCTGTACCCAAAGTTAAATATTGAAAGGAAGACATTTTGATGACATTCAGGACATGAAGCGTGCAGTATTTTCCGGCATATAAGACGACCCCCTAATTTTACAGTTAAAACATAGGTTTAGGCCTATATTCGCTGTATAAGACTACAGCCTCGGAAGTGGGGGTAGTCTTATACAGCGAATATAGGCCTAAACCTATGTTTTAACTGTAAAATTAGGGGGTCGTCTTATACGCCCGGTCGTCTTATACGCCGGAAAATACGGTAATAAAATGTGGGCTCTGATGGCCATCCCAGAAAAAGAATTCCCAGTTGTTTGAAGGGTAGACCGGGTGCTGGTGCTGGTGCACAGCTTCCCAAGGGGAGTGCTTCGAAGGTGACCGTAGTGATGTTCGGCGTGAGGTGTGTGCACTTTTTCTAGGATGCGCTCTCAAACTTAATTGTCAGACCTCATCTGCACTGATGGCGACAGAGGCTGGATTTGGATATGCAGTGGTACCTCAGTACTCATCATTAATTGGTTCCAGGAGGCACTGTAAGTACCAAAATTGATGAGTACCAAACAATTTTTTTCCATAGCAATAATGTCAATAAATGTAATGCATTCCCAAACCAAAAATACACAGAATGACCATAAAAGCCAAGATAAGATCATAAGGGGATGTGCACAGGGCAAGAGCTACTGTGGAACTCCTTCTTTCATCTAGAAAAGGTGGCGAGTCATGAAGCAGTTGACACCGACATTGTGCATTGAGTACCAAACAAGTAAGTATCTGGACAAAATTTTCACCTCATAACGCTTCAAGTACCAAATTCGATGAGTTTCAAAACAGTGGAGTACCAATGTATGACTACCTTAAAGGTAGAGGTGACAGGATTCAGTGAATCGCAGTTGAGGTGAGACAAAGAGAACTCCAAGCTTTCTGGCCTTATCAGTTGAGAGGATAAAGTTGCCTTTCACTGTGGTGGTGAAGATTGAGTTCCACATTGGGACATTCATAAAGAAGTCCTGCGTTCAGGATGGAGAGTCAGGCTGGAGTCATCTGTATGTAGCTGGTATTTAAGACCACTTAAAGAAAAGCCGCTAGATTGGGTGAGGTTGCCTAGCAGGTGCTGTAATAGATAATTAGGAACTGAGATAGGGTGGTGGCAATAGAAATAGGGATAAAGAAATTTCAGGGTTTTTAGCGAGAAAATGAACAGGACTTGGTGATAGATATGTATAAGACCACAGCTTGGGTCTTAAGGGGATTTTGAAGATTCAAATGGACAAGGTTCCTGGTTTCATGTACTTTAAGGTCTTGTCAGCAAACAGCTTATTATTTTAGTCTTTATTATAAAGTAAAACTGTGACCAGGTGAGATTTGAACGTACGCTGAGGCCCTCCACAGAGGTTCAGCCAGTTCTCAGCACAGCCCCTTGTCACCTCCTGACCCACTCTGTCTGCTTTGCTTTGGCAGTAACATGCAGTTAGGAAACAGTTATGCTGAACAAGCATTTCTCAGCCCTTAAACGCCTTCCTGTGGTTAGCAGCCGTGCCTTAAATAGCTCACTGGGTTCTGCGTGACACCTTTCCAGCATGCCAGAACGCGGGAGGAGATGCACCTGATCCAGGTTTGTCAGTGCCGCTCTGAAGGGCAGGCTGTTCTGTCAGCGGCTGCGCGCATGACTGTCTGTGTGATAAGAGCCCAGGCACTCTGCCAGACTCCAGAGAGAAAGACAGAAGCCAGCCGCTGTGCGCCGGTGGGACATGCCAGGTGGATGGGCTTCCGGAGGTGGCCCGTCATCACACCTGCACGTTGTGCTCTGAATCTCAGTGATTTGGGGAGTGACTGCAGGCAGGAGGATAGGTACTGAATCTTCCCACTCAATGTCGTGTTTTTTAGATTTTATTTCTACTGCCTCTGTGCCTCCAAAAAGCAAATACAGCCCCATACTTTTATCCGAGACTCTGCTCTTGCCTTCTGAATGGTGTGGATTTGAGAAGGTACGTGATGCACACAGCACAGAGTGTGACAGGATCCTTTCAAGGCTGGGGCAGCACCTGCAGTCAGATAACATTTCAGCAAAGCTCCCCAGCTGGGATGGAAAAGGCCTCACTGAGCTGAGCTCCGGATCAGGATCAGGGCAGATTACGTAGCCAGCTCAGGTTTGGTCGTCAAACAAGTTAGTGAAAAATACTAGGTTGTCAGAGATTTTTAGGGTTTAGAATTGTTATAATTGATTGTGGACTTCTATTCCAAACCTAGGACTCTGCTTTTCATTTTCCTCTCCTTTTGTGGACTTTATGTTCATTGGAGTTGTGGGGCATAATTTGGAATGTGGGGAAGAAGTGACTGAATGTGTGGCTTGCTCTGTGGCATGAATTTTGCATTCTGACCTTTAGAAGTAAATCACTACCAAGAAGACCAATTTAGGTATATTTATTGTTTAACAGTGATAATAGTACAGTTTAATTTATCTTTCTAATAGCTCAAATTATGAAGTGCTCCCATGCGGGAGGCCTCCAGTTCAGTTCCCACCCCATGTAACCCCACATCCACCTGTGCGGAATGAAACCATGTCACAACTAATGATGCACAACTATGGAGACTGCTCTGGGCCCTCCTCGCTTCTTTCTTTCTCTCTCTCTCTCTCTCTCTCTCTCTCTCTCTGTCTCTCTTTCTCACCTTCACTCAAAACAATCTTTTAAAAAAATGGTGAATTATTAAAAAATAATGCATGAACACCGTATACATTTTACTGTAACTTACAGCATAGTTTCTGAGCAGCAGACTACCCAGTAAATAGTTTTTCCATGTGTTCACAGCACGGATGCCATGGTGTTTTTTCCGTTGTCCAAGGCATGTACTGTCTGCTGTGAAACACAGCACTGCCAATCTGAGGCCTGACCGGAAAACATCCAGCCGTGAGTGCTCTCAGTTTCACATTACATGGCTGGATGCTTTCCGGACAGCCCTCGTATTTCACACAAGAAAGGTTCTGATGGGAATTCAGGTTGTGTTTCTTTTTTTTTTTTTTTTTTTTTTTTTTTTTTTTTTTTTTTTTTTT
>PVKE010024399.1:0-23840 GCA_004027555.1 Craseonycteris thonglongyai | reverse complement strand
GGGTGTATGGGGGGCACAGGGGGCACACGGGGGGCGCGTGGGGCACGGGGGGGGGCATGGGGGCCGACGGGGGGCGCACGGGGGGCATGGGGGGCGCGGGGGGGGCACAAGGGGGCGGGGGGCGCGCGGGGGGCACATGGGCACGGGGGACGCACGGGGGGCACACGGGGGGCGCACGGGGAGCGCACGGGGGGCGCGTGGGGAGCGCACGGGGGGCACGGGGGGCGCACGGGGAGCGCACGGGGGGCACGGGAGGCGCACGGGGGGCACGGGGAGCGCACGGGGGGCACGGGGCGGCCCCACGTGCGCTGGGCACCTGCGCAGCCCCCCCCCCCCCCCCCCCCCCCCCCCCCCCGGCCGTTTCCTTTTCTCTGTTGAACGAGTCGGATGTTCCCTGAGGGCCCCGGGGCGCGCGGGGCGCAGGGATGGGACGAGGGCGCCCGGCCCCCGCCCGTCTGGGGCGCGCAGCCCCGGCGCCCGGCGCTGCTCGGGAGGCCCCCTCCCCCGGGACCCGCCCCCCGCCCCCCGGGACCCGCCCCCCGGGACCCGCCCGCCCCCGGGGACCCGCCCGCCCCGGCGCCTCATAAGGCTCCGCTTCCCCGCCTCCCGCCTCGGGGCCGCCACTCGCACTCGGCACCCAGCGCGGCCGCAGCTCCCATCGCCGGGAGGTGAGAGCGGGGCGCCGGCGGGCGCGACACCCACCCGGCGGCCCAGGGCCGTGTCGGGCGCCCCGAGTTCCCCGGGGGTGCGCGGGCCCCGGGGCCCCGGTGCGGGGGGCGCGGGAGGGAGAAGGAGGCCCGCGGGGCATCGGGGCGGGCGACGTCCCCCAGCGGCCCGGCTCCTGAGGGGCCGCGGGCCCCGCGCGGACGGCGCCGCAGGAGAAGCCCCGGACCAGGGCCCCCGGGACCCCCGGGACCCCGACAGCGCGGGCGCGGGAGGCGGCGCCCCGACGAGCCCACGTGCGAGGGGGGAACCGGCGGCGGGAGGCGGCTGCGCACCGCGGGCCGGGCCGGGGCCCCGAGGAGCCTGCGCGCCCGGGACGGAGCGGGGCCCCCGGGACGGGCCCCCCCCGGCCTCAGGCGCCCCCGGGACGGCCCCCCGGCCTCAGGCGCCCCCGGGACGGAGCGGGCCCCCCGGCCTCAGGCGCCCCGTGTCCCCGCAGCGCACAGCAGCCGGCGCGGCATGAGCGCGGAGGGCGGCGGGGGCATGAGCGCCGTGAGCTGCGGGAACGGGAAGCTGCGCCAGTGGCTCATCGACCAGATCGACAGCGGCAAGTACCCGGGGCTGGTGTGGGAGAGCGAGGACAGGCGCGTCTTCCGCATCCCCTGGAAGCACGCGGGCAAGCAGGACTACAACCGCGACGAGGACGCCGCGCTCTTCAAGGTCAGCGCGCGGGGACCCCACGGGGACCCTCCTGCCGGGCCCGGGGACCCCCCTGCCGGGCCGGGGACCCTCCTGCCCGGGGCCTCCCTCCGCCCATCTCCCCATCTGTCTCCTTCTCCCTCCTTCCCTCTCTCTCCCTCCCTCTCCATCCCTCTCTCTCCCTCCTTCCCTCTCTCCCTCCTTCCCTCTCTCCCTCCTTCCCTCCCTCTCCATCCCTTTCTCTCCCTCCTTCCCTCTCCATCCCTCCCTCTCCATCCCTCTCTCCCCCTCCCTGTGAGCCCCAGTCCGTCTGTTTTCTGTTCGCTGCTTCTCTCTCTCTAATACTTTTTCTTTGGCCCGTCTCTCCTGCTCTGGCTCTTTGGGCCCTTCCCTCCCCCCCTCCCTCCCTCCTGTCCCCTTCCTCCTCCTCCTGTCCCCCGTCCCTCTGGGTCTGTCGCTCTCAGGACCCTGGGGCCTCCCCGCCGGCCTCCCCCAGAGCTGCCCAGTGAGCAGGGCCCGGCCGGCCCCTGCGGCGCGGGGACTTCCGCAGGGGATTTGCTGCCAGGACAGCAGCTTGTCTGACATTCGCCTGCACTGTGTGGGCCCCCAGCTCTGTCCTGTTCCCGGCAAACCCACCTCAGAAGCGGGGCCATTCTGGGGCCTCCCCGGGCGCCCCAGCTTTGACAGCTCCTTAGAGGGCGTCCGGCCACAGCGGTGGGGGCCGAGGTGTGGGTCTGTCACATGCAGGACGCGCAGGACATTTCTGTCCCACGTTCTGAGCGGCAGCTCACACGGGACACGGCCAAGCACCGTCTCCTCTTTAGACAGACAAGCGCCAGATTGTTTTGAAAGACTCGTATTTGTTTTTTTACCTTTTCCCTCTGCTTTCCCACCAGGCGTGGGCGCTGTTCAAAGGGAAGTTCCGGGAAGGCATCGACAAGCCGGACCCCCCCACCTGGAAGACACGGCTGCGCTGTGCTCTGAACAAGAGCAACGACTTCGAGGAGCTGGTGGAGCGCAGTCAGCTGGACATCTCTGACCCCTACAAGGTGTACCGGATCGTGCCCGAGGGCGCCAAGAAAGGTGGGTCACGCCCCACGGGCTCATCCTCAGCCTCCTGCTCTAGGGGATCCGTGGGCGCCTGCCTCACGTTCAAGGTCCAGGTTCTGGTCATAAACTCAGACTCCTGCGGTATCAGCGTAGGGTGCCTCTCACACTCCAGGTCTGTGTGTGTGTGCACACGTGTGTGTGCACCTGTTGTGTGCGCACCTGTTGTGCGCACATGTGTGAGGGCATCTGTTGTGTGCACACATGGGTGCCTGTTGTGTGCATGCATGCGACCACATGTACGCACATGTGTGTGGGCACCTGTTGTGTGCATGTGAGCACATGTTGTATGCACACGTGTGAAGCACCTGTTGTGTGCGCACGTCTGATGGCACCTGTTGTGTGCACATGCATGTGAGGGCATCTGTGGTGTGAGCGTGGGTGTGGGCATCCGTTGTGCGTGCATGTGTGTGGGCACCTGTTGTGTGCACTTGTGTGTGTTTCCCAGTTAGTTCTATTAAGATATGAGCCAAATTTCCAAACCAAAAAAAAAGGAGAACTTGCTCAAAGCTCTACTTACTATTAGTCTTTCACGATTAACCGCCTGTGGGAGGGAAGCACACAGATGCCCACCTGCTGTTACTATGTACAGTGACGCAGCGCCAGCTTTTGGAGGCATGTGGTCGGCTGGGATGCTTATTGAAAGTCAGATTCCCTCCTTCCGAGCCTGGGAATCTGCACCTCAAGCCAGTCAGGCAGGCGACCTCGCCCGCAGAACATCTCGCTGGCCGGCGCCTCACGTCAGAGGCGTGTTCAC
Source organism: Craseonycteris thonglongyai (assembly GCA_004027555.1). Taxonomy (NCBI): domain Eukaryota; kingdom Metazoa; phylum Chordata; class Mammalia; order Chiroptera; family Craseonycteridae; genus Craseonycteris; species Craseonycteris thonglongyai. The sequence continues at coordinate 20,614 of PVKE010024399.1, read as the reverse complement.
ACACAGCCCCGCGTGATTGTCCCTACCTGCCCTACACGCGCGTCAGACCTCGCAGGAATCAGTTTAACGGACACACGAAGAGTCCCCGAGGGACCGGCTGGAGAAGGCCCGACTCAGCCGCGCTGTGCCGTGCATTCTAGGAATTAAGCCCTCGGAAAGTTTTCCAACGCTTGACGTTACATTATGTCACTTCCTTTTTTCACATGGTGCCGTTTCCCTTTTGTGCAAACACGCAGGAGCAAAGCAGCTCACCCTGCAGGACCCGCAGGTGACCGTGGGCCACCCGTACGGCATGACGGCTCCCTACACGTCGCTCCCAGCTCAGGTAGGGACAGTGGAGGGGGCAGGACGGGAGCTGGGGCAGCCTGAGGCCGCCTGGCGGGGGGAATAACCCCGATTTTGCCGAGTGAAGCAGCCGAATAAGAGATTCCTGGAGAAGACGGGGGCTATAGGAGAATCTGCCCCCCAGTCCTGGCTGGTGGCTGCCTTCGCCTCAGCGCCCACCCACTCCTGCCCATGTAGCAGGTCCACAACTACATGATGCCGCCGCACGACCGCAGCTGGAGGGACTACATTCCTGACCAGCCGCACCCAGAAATCCCGTATCAGTGTCCCGTGACGTTCGGACCCCGTGGTCACCACTGGCAGGGCCCGGCGTGTGAGAACGGTAAGGACGCTGAGGGGCTGCTCCCCACGGCCGCCGCTGTGAGGGGGGTTCGTCTCCTGTGGGTGGGACGGTCTGCGGGTCCCGGGGCTTCCTGACACGTGTGACTCCCTCCCGCGGGGTCTCATTCAGACGTCACACAGACCCCTCCAGGCGGCCGAATGTGGCTCCGCTGTGATGGAGCCGGGCTCCCCGCTGGCAGGATGCACCGGGGCCGCGGGGGCCGGAATCCGGCCTCCCCAGCCCTCACCTAACTGGAGGGGGCCCGACGTCCACGTAGGCGGCTGGGGATCTTTAATGATCTCTCCAGCAGGTTGTCATCACTCGTCCTCCCCGAAGGATCGTAAGCTTTATTTTCCATCTTCGGGGGGGAAAAAAAGATCTAGGTGTCTTCCCTCCGGCTCCTTCGGGCTGACTGAGGGCCGCATGGTGTGTTTACGGGTCTGTGAAATGGATGGGGGACCTGTGGCCGGCAGATTATCGACCTGCCGCGTTTCTCCAGGACAGGGCTGTGCCTGTTTCTGCTGGTCTGGGGACTAGAGATGCTAATAAGGGGATGAACAGACACCACGGGCGGAGACGTCCACAGGCCGCCCCCGCGTGTCTCGTCTGGATTGGAGGTGCTTCCCGCCTGTAGGAAGCCCCAGTGTCCAGGGCGCATGTCTCTCAGAAGCGCAAAGCAGCTAAGAGAAGAGAGACTGTCACAGTGTAGCTGATGCAGCAAAGCACAGCCTCTCAGAGCTTCTGAGTCTGCATTTCGGATAGAATCCCGGGAGGGGCCGCAGGTGGACCCCTTGTTGTTTTGGGTCTATCTGCTCCTGCACAGTCGGGCCAGGTTCCCTTTTGCGAGCCACGTGCGGGGCCCTTGTGGCTGACGGTTTGGAACACGTCACCGTTGTTTAAGATTTGTGTTCGGTGCCTGTTTCCAAGAAGCTCAGGGTCCAGCCTGAGTCGCTTTTCGGGAATGACTGGCCACCGAGGCTGGTTTTCGGAATCTGGCTGGAGGAATTAGCCAGTGTGACGCTGGCCTCTAGAATTCACACCTGTGTCCAGGGCGTTGGCTGCTCTGAACGAATAACCTCAGACTGGGGAGGAAGATGCCCTTTGAAGCATAGGTGACAATCAGTCAGGGGCCAGGGACCTCGGATCCCGTCACCTTGTCTTCCTCTGTTAGCTTAGCACATGGTTCCTGTGCGGCCAGGACACACGCCTCGGGCCCTCCTGGGCAACACGTGGGGCAGGCGATTCCAGTCTCTTGACCTTCTCTTTGGCATGAGAGCTGGTGCCGAGCTGAGCTCACAGCTCTCTGGGATCCGGGGGTGCATCGCTCCATCTCTTTGAGCCTCAGGGCTGCTGCGTATCAGGCATGGAGGGTGTTGGGCACAAACTCCTCTGAAAGTGAATGAGTTCTGGGGAGCTCACGTACAGCGCGGTGACCACAGTGACCCATGTGACAATGAGCATTGCCAAGAGAGTGGATCTTCAGGGTCCCCAGCGCATGCACCTAATTGCGGTGACGGTGACGGAAAGCATGGAAGGGCCGGAGGGCAGGCAGGAGGGAGGAAGGGAAGTGAGGGGAGTTCTGCGTTTCCCCCCAAAGCTGTGAGGGGCTCCTTCCTCCTGCAACGCTGGTTTTCCCCATCGCGCTCCAGCGCCTTGGCCTCTGGAGAGAGTGGCCTGAAGCCCCTTCCTCCCAGGGGGATGCAGCCCCGGGGCTGGGCAGCCATGAGGGAACGGTGGCTGTGCCGGATGGACGTGGGGCCGCCTGGACATCACCTGATCTCTATTTGCAAATGCAGGTTGCCAGGTGACAGGAACTTTTTATGCTTGTGCCCCTCCCGAGTCCCAGGCCCCTGGGATCCCCATAGAGCCAAGCATAAGGTCCGCGGAGGCCCTGGCGCTGTCAGGTGAGTGCCGCACGCGTCCCCGGCCCCACCCGTCTCAGCCCAGGCCGTGCTGCCCCCACGTGGCACTGCCCTGGGGCGGTGGGCACCCCCGACCCTCACCTGTGTGCACGTGGGCACCCCGGAGACCCGGCAGCCCTGCGAGGCTGACGCAGTTCTGCAAGCGGGTTGTCACTGTTCGCTCTCCTCTGGCACTGATGTGGGTTTCCAGGAACATGCACACACTCTGGTTTCGTGTGCTGACGGCCCCTGGGCAGCCGACATTCTCACAAGTAGTCATTTCTTAGAAACACGCAGCACACATGCGCACACACGCCACATACATGCACGCCCACACGTGCACACATACAGGTGCATGCACATGTACCCGTGAGCACATGCACATGCACCCACATATGCACACATGTGCTCACAAGGGCTTCTCAGTTTCAAAAGCTGAGTGTCCTTCCAAATTTAACCCCATGCGGGGCTGTTACGTCCCTAGGAAGGTCTCCTTCCGGACTTTGCATGTCTTGCAAAAAATTAAAAATAAACCCAAAAAACAACAACAAAAACCCCACCACGGATCCCATCTGAGTTTTAAGGTTTCTTTTCTAGAAGCCTGGCTCCTGGGGGAGGTTACTGGTTCTCAGGAAGGCACCTCATGGTGTGCTACACGCAGGTCCTGGATGCTAATGTGCTCTCGGGCTTAAAATGGGATTCACGTTTATGTTGACAACGAACAGCGTAAGCTTCTGAATCCTCACCCTGCCCTCGGCCCCGGCTTCTTTAAAAATCGGTGCCAGGAAACATGAGCTCCGTTCTCCAGGTTTCGGGAGCTGAGGGTTGTGGGCGGCTCTCGGCCCGGGGGGGCTTTCAGTTCTTTCTCTGGCTCTGAAGTTCAGGGGGGCACAGGGGGCACTGCTCCCTGGTCAGGAGACTTTCCGAGCTGGAGGGCCTGTGCTCGTTTTCAGAAACGTTCAGGCCCTTTTCTAAAGCACCTCAGCCACGTGTGGGTGACTGAAGTGTAGGAAATAACGGCTATTTATAGCCCTCTGACCTCGTGATTGCCGATGACATGACGTGAAGCGAAACGAAACCTGCCTGCAGTCGCCCCTGATGGCCAGCGCCCACTGTCACGGGGGCTCGGCGGCCGCCTGCGCGCGGCCGGAGCCAGTGTCTCAGTGGCAGGAGCGGGCGTGGGGCACTGGTGGTGTGTGCATCAGGCCCCCAGCCTGCCCGGGGGGGCAGAACCAGAGGGCTCTGCGGGCTTCTGTTTAGTGAGCAGATGGCGTGCGCTACCACCTTGGGCCTGTGGATCCGAGGGCCGCGATGCCCGCGCGGTGCCCACAGAGCCCGCGCGCATTGCAGTTCCCTTGCAGGCCTCCCGGGCCCATCCTGTGCCCACGTCGCATTTTCACGAAGGTTCTGAAAGTGGCAGTGTTTTAGGAGGCGGGGCCTTCGGGTCATCTTCAGGTGCAGACACAGAGCCCGGTGGGAGTTCAGCCAACTCTCTTCTCGGGGCATTTCTCCGGATGATTCCTTGCTCTCCCCATGAATTAATTATGCGATTACTCAGTGCAAAAGCTAACTTTTAAGAAAAGCAGAAACGGAAAATGAAAGCGTCACAGCCTCGGCTCTCTGCCTTCTCGAAACCAGTGTATAGACACACGCGACTTATTTTTACCTAAAAATGACAGCGTGTGGATATTTTAGGGCGGTTTCAGATGTGCGGGCATATTTGCCTTTTCTTTCTTTTTCCTGAAACCCCGTGATACTCTCTTGGCTCTAGTAGAAATGACACGGAGGGTTTCCTTCCTCCAAAAAGCAACACTGCGTCCATTCAGTGGCACGTGACATAGCAGTTCAGACATGTGTTGTTGTTATCACCACCACTGTCACCCAAAAAGAAACAAAAAGACCCAGGAAGTGGGTAGCACTGGCCTCTGGTCCGAGTGACACGCATTTTGCAGAAAACAAGTGAGGCATGCCCCCCACCCCAGGCCCCCCGTAACCCAGTCACAGGAATTTGGGAAATGCTGAGGTGCACAGATCCTGCGACTTCTCCACTCGTTACCATTCTTGTGAGCTGCAGGAGGGAGCCCACGCGGCGTTTCCTGGCCTGGGGACCCCGTGTCCCTCTGACCCCTGGGGCTCTGGCTGGCTTTGGTCAGTGGTGGGGCGTCCGGGGAGGGAAGGCCGAGCCCCCGGAGCCCCGCCCGCTGACAGGTGTGCTCTGTGTGCACAGACTGCCGGCTGCACGTCTGCCTGTACTACCGGGAGCTGCTGGTGAAGGAGCTGACCACCGCCAGCCCCGAGGGCTGCCGCATCTCGCACGGCCACACCTACGACGCCAGCAACCTGGATCAGGTGCTGTTCCCGTACCCGGAGGACGGCGGCCAGAGGAAGAGCATTGAGAAGCTGCTGAGCCACCTGGAGCGCGGAGTCGTGCTCTGGATGGCCCCCGACGGCCTCTACGCCAAGAGACTGTGCCAGAGCCGCATCTACTGGGACGGGCCCCTGGCACTGTGCAGCGACCGGCCCAACAAGCTGGAGCGAGACCAGACCTGCAAGCTCTTCGACACCCAGCAGTTCCTGTCGGGTAGGCCTCCCCCCAGGGACCCGAGGGCGCAGGGCACCGTGCTCCCCCCCGGGAAACCCACGGGTCCCCGCACCCCACACACAGGCGGCCCCAACGGGGTTCCTGAGCCCCTTGTCACCCCTCTTCACCCCCATCCTTCCGCCAGCGGAGGGTGGGCAGGGGGGCCGTGGTTCAGGCCGGAGAATTCCACAAGCAGCCGCCTGCGAGCGAGCGAGCGAGCGAGCGAGCGAGCGAGGCTGCCTACACTGGCCGCGGGACCCTAGCAAGCCCGCCGCTCCATGTTGCGGCTCCTTCAAGGTTCTCAGCAACATTGTAGGCGGCGGACGGACATTGTTCCCACCCGGGTCCAAGCAGGGGGTGCGCTGAACCGATTCGGCCAGAGGCAGGGGTGGGGGGCACTACGGGACGTGTCTGTTTCCAATCACGCTTTGTTGTCATGACGGCGATGCTAAGCCCTGGGCTAGGACGCTGACACCCCTGGGCATGTCGTTGTTGCTGAAGCATCTTACGTAGTTTCCCTGGCTGTGTGCACGGACGCGGCCTTGTTTGGAGGCACAAGAGGCTCCACCTGGCACCTGTGCCATCGGACGCGCCCCCTCAGACGCTCCCCACACCCGTGCACTTTTGTGTGCCCCATCCCACCTCCCGTGTACCTTCTGTGCCGCAGAGGGGCCTGAGCGCCGCTGGGCTGGGGTCTCCGCGGAGATGGCAGCTCTTGGTCGGTGTGGGTCCGGGAGCTTCCACAGGGCGTGGGCGAAGGCCCTGCCTGGTTCCTCTGAGTCTCTGAGTCTCACGTCCACATGGTTTCGGGGGGTCGGCCCCTCACCTTCCACCTGGGCTGTGAGCCAGACGGGGTCACACGGAGCTCCGAGGGGACGGGCGCGAGACGCAGCGGGCGTGACGTGAGGGGACCTGGCACTTCTCTGTGAGCAGGGCTTGTTTGGGCTTTTTCCTCCTGTCCATCCACGGCCCCCGTGCTCCTGAGCTCCTCGCTGAGGGGCATGGAGATGCCCATGAGCCCAGACGTCGGTGCTGGTGCCGTGCGGGCCGGCTGCGCGCACAGGCACAGGGGAGGCCGGCCGCGCGCACAGGGGAGGCCGGTGCACGCACAGGGCGGGCCGGCTGCACGCACAGGGCAGCACAGGGGAGGCCGGGCCCATCGGCCTGTGCAGGTGTCGTCTCAGCCGCTTCATGGCCCTGCCGTCAGGTTTGATGTGCGTTCTGGGGGGAAAAGCGGGAAGTCAGAGTCCGGGGAGTTGGCGAGAAGCATCTTCGGCTGGGGACAGCGGAAGCGCCTGCTGGCTCCCCGTGGGGCTCGGCAGCGCGCTGGGGACAGTCCCCTCGGGCGCGGGTCGGGGACCTGAGCGCAGCCAGGGCAGCCGTCGTGGTGGCGCCTGGACGGTGGCAGCGGCGGCTCGCGGGCGCGGGGTCCGGGGCAGCGCCGGGCCGGCACCGGCCTCGCCCACAGCGGCCCGGGCTCCGCGTGGTGGCCCAGGACACACGTCCCCGAGCGGGGCCGGGCCGCGCGCCTGCTCGCCCCGCTGCGGTCTCGAGTCGCGACCATCGGCCCCGGAAGGCGGGCGAGCAGCCCCGGAGCCGGGCCCGGGCGCCTGGCGCATCAGGATGTCCCGGTTTTGTGAGAAGGACGCTTCTCGTGTCTCCGCGCCTCTTCCTCCTCCGCTCCTGGCACTTCCCTGTGCGCGCCGGGCCGGGGCTGCCGAGCTGCCTCCCCGTGAGGCGTCCAGCGAAACCGGCGCCCTGGTGGCGAAGGCGCACGCAGGGCGTGCACGCACCAGGCGTGCCTGAACGCGCACGCGCACGCAGAAACGCACGCACGCATGCCTGAATGCGCACGCGCATGCAGGAACGCGCACGCAGGACGTGCATGCTCGCAGGCGTGCCTGAATGCGCATGCGCACACAGAAACATGCACGCACGCGCGCATGCCCGAAGGCGCGTGCGCATGCGGGAACGTGCACGCACACGCGCATGCCTGGACGTGAACGCGCATGCCTGGACGTGAACGCGCATGCGCACCATGCACATGCGTGAACGCGCGCTCACACGTGGGAACGCGCTCACACACATGACATGGGCGAGCGCACATGTGAACAATGCACATGTGTGAGCATGGGCTCACGTGTGAACACACACATATGTGAATGTGCACGTGCACGTGCAGTTCTGCCCCGGCGCTCAGAGCCCCAGTGGGGGGACCGCGGAGCGCCCCGTGTCAGCGCGTCTGAGCCCGTTCGCGCCTCGTTTCTGCAGAGCTGCAGGCGTTCGCCCACCACGGCCGCCCGCTGCCGAGGTTCCAGGTGACTCTGTGCTTCGGGGAGGAGTTCCCGGACCCCCAGCGGCAGAGGAAGCTCATCACTGCGCACGTGAGTGTCCCCACCCCGCGCGGCAGAGACCCAGGTCCTTTGCAGTAAGGTGACCGACTTTTTTCCAATGAAAAGGATGAAAATTAAACAAACATTGCAAATAAAAAAATTTATTTTTTGCAACAATAACTAAACAGAAAGCATTATAATATAGTAAATAGATAACGCAGGCATATTATGATTATTTAAATATGAATATTTTTAGATTAAATGAATATTTTTTGTTAATGTGTCATTTTCTAACAAAATATGAGAACTATCCGTACAAGAACTATTTTTCATATTGAATTTCACAGCAAGAGTATCAACGTTCAGTCTTGATTTTTCACTTGTCCAAAAATCATGAGCCATTGGAAATACCCTTTCCACGGCTGCGTTCGTGCCAGGGCAGCACCACGTAAATTGGACCAGAAGTAAATTCTCATACGGTCTATGTGCATGTTTGAAATGGTTGAATATTTCCACCCATCTTTTATCAGCTTCAACATGTTCATTTTCCCACTCGACCCATTTTTCAGAATTTAAATAAATATTCAGTTTTCTAATTTCTTCAAATAGACAATTGTCGTCTATTTTAATGTTGGGTCGTTCTGTGGATAAAAACTGAACACATGTGGAAAAGGAGGACATTGAGGAGGACGCTTTTCGAGGGAGGACAGAGCTTCCTTATGTTTAGAGATGTCTCAGGGGCAAACTAAATGTCAGGAGACCTGGGGAGGCAGAGGGGGAAGAGCCTGGCCCCCAACGTGCCACTCATCCCCCCAACACACCTCCCGGCCCCCCAACACACCTCCCGGCCCCCGACATGCCGCCAGGCCCAGCTCTATGGGATGTAGACATGTCCCCGCCAGAAACTGCCTCCAAATATTTCCTTTTTTTTTTTAGTTTCTGGATTTTTTTTTTTTTATTAAATAATGACTTTCTTTTTAATATATTTTTATTTATTTATTTATTTTTGACAGAGAGAGAGAGAGAGAGAGAGAGAGAGAGAGAGAGAGAGATAGAGAGAGAACTGAACTGGAGGAGCTCCCAGTTCAGCACATGGTTCCGCACGGGCCGGGGCCGGGATTCGATCCCTGGTCCCCGGCGCTGCAAAGTGAGCATCCAACCCACTGAGCCATCCCAGCTTCCCCATAGTTTCTGGATTTTTAGAAACTACTTACTGTATATTTTTGTGTATAAGACGACACTTCTGTCCAACATCGCACTGAACGTTAGGACTCCACACTCCCTTCCACTTTGGTCACTGGACCTGGCACGCTTCAGTCTCGGGAGCCGTGACTATTAAGCGGCAGGTGATTTAAAAAGCGTCATCTTTTTTTTTAATTTATTTTTTTAAATATATTTTATTTATTTACTTATTTTGACAGAGGAGAGAGAGAGAGATACAGAGGCAGAGAGAGAACTGAACTAGGGGAGCTCCCAGTTCAGCATATGGTTCCGCACAGGCCGGGACTGGGATTCGATCCCTGGTCCCCTGCGCTGCAAAGTGAGCGCCTAACCCACTGAGCCATCCCGGCTTCCCCAAGCGTCATCTTTTAACTCCTAACTTGAGTCGAAACCCAGAAGGACGCGGATTTGGTGAGAGGTTGGTGTGTGGAAAGACTCACAGTACAATCAGTTCCTCAGCAGCTCCCAGGTGTCCCGGCAGCTGACGTGGGATTCTTTGAACCCTGAGCTACGGGGCTGTTTGATGATGTGCCAGCCGCAGGGCGTTGCAAAGAATATCGGAGTAACTGTCCTAAAATCTTTCGTTAAAGGTCGAACCTCTGCTGGCCCGGCAGCTGTACTACTTTGCGCAGCAGAACAGCGGACACTTCCTAAGGGGCTATGACCTCCCCGAGCACGTGAGCAGCCCTGAGGATTACCACAGGCCCATCCGCCATGCCTCCATCCAAGAATGAGAGCCACCCAGCTTTGGTTTCACTGTAAATACCCGGCTCAGATACGAGCGGCGAACGAACCACCTCTTTCTCCTTTGAGGGGCTCGGCCGCTCAGTTGAGGACAATCTTAGCACGAAAACTGTAGAAAACTCCATTCTGCCTGAGCTTCCTACAAAGCGGGTGGTCCCCACGGCTGTCGCTGATGGTAACTGTGAAAATTAACCGGAGGCTGCGTTTAACGATGGCTTGCCTGCTTTCCTTGCACTTGAGGAGGACCGTTTCTTGCCCGAACACTGAAAACGTGTGTTTCCGTATCAGCCCCTAGAGGGATGCTGAAAGCACTCGATTGTGCTGTTTCTCAGGGAAATAAGAGCTAAATCTGTGGCCGCTGCGCCCACGAAAGGAACCGACGGGTACGCGCCTGACATGCTGTTCTTACAGGACGCGCTTGCTCACAGGAGACAGGGCTCAGGCTCGGGAGGGGCCGCGGGCCCCCAGCTTGGGTGGCTCGGGTCTCCGCGGGCCGGGCCTCACCCCTGCCTTGTGCTGCCTCCGTTTGCTGTCTCTCTTTGGGTGTCTCTGGAAACCAGCTGGGGACGCCGTTGTGCTTTCCTTGGGGCGGAAAGCATTAGGGTTGACCCTTCAGTGGTAATTCTTTTTAGAAGTGATGCAAAAATCAATGCCCAGCAATGTCTGCTTCTAGTGGGCAACACTGCAATCCAACATCTGCGTGCACTACAAACTGATCACCCCCCAAAGTCTAGTCACCTGCCAGACCTCCGGCCTGGTAACCATCAGCCTGTTCTCTGCAGCTGTGTGTTCTTCCTCCTTTTTTAAGATTTATTTTATTGTGTTTGACAGACAGAGACAGAGAGAAGGGGGAGGGCCCAGAGCCGTCTCCATAGTTGAACGTCATCTGTTTTCAACATGGTTTCATTCCACACAGGTGGGCGGGGGCCGTGCACGGCGGGAACTGGGCTGGGGGCCTCCCGCATGGGAAGCTCACCCCAGTTCAGCATGTGGCTCCACACGGGCCGGGGCCGGGATTCGATCCCAGACCCCGGGGCTGCAAAGTGAGCGCTTAACCCACTGAGCCCTCCCGGCTTCCCCGTCTTTGTGTTTTGATGGTGGTTTCCTTCCCTGTGCAGAAGCTTTTCAGGTTGAAGGAGCCCCGTTTGCTTGTTTTTGCTTCGGCTTCCCCGGCCTTTGCGTGAGGCCCACTCGTGTTTATCTGCCCTCCAGCCGAGTGGTGGCTGGCGGACCGGGATCCTGTGTCCTTTCGTCTGTTTGTTCTGTAGGGAGGACTGCTAAGCCTTTCTTCTTAAGGAAGAAACAAAAAAAAAAGAAAAAGGGAGAGGTCAGCAGTCCAGTCCTCGCTTGAAGCGTGGTGACCTTTGCCCTGGTGCCCCGCTTTGTTTTGTTTGGCGGGTTTCCCATGACAACACTAAGGAGAAGGAGCCCTGCCAGCCCAGCCCGGAGGCCTGTCAGGAAGAACGGCCGCGTCCACGGCTTTCGCAAGCGTGGGCTCGGTGGCCGTTCCGCTGACGTCCACACCACACGCTTCCGACGGCCCGTGGGGGCCCGACAGGGACCTTCACGCGCCTGGGTGTCCCCCAAACACCTCTTTTTATAGAACCGCTGAGGACGGGTTCTTCCAGCGCGTTTCCCGCCCCCATAAATACACGTGAACTGAGACCAGCACAACCCGCCGGGCTCGGCTCTGCCTCCCTGGCTCTTCCAGACGCGTCGTCGTGAAACCCGCCCCCCATCCGCTCACCGGCTGCGCTGGGCCCAGTGCAGACGCCGCCTCGCGCGGCCGTGATGTATGCATCTTGTGGATGCGCGGTGCTTTGGGGTATATTATCCTAAGGGGAGGACGGAGGGACACATGCAGGCGCCGGCGTGGGGCCCTCGTCACCGACAGCATGTGACCAGCACCTCGGACGCACCACGGTTCTGTTCCAATGTCATCGCTTCTAATTCCCCGTGAAGATGCCCGACTCCAACTGCTGTTGTGAATTCTTCCTTTTCCTTCCTTCCTTCCTTCCTTCCTTCCTCTCTCCCTGCCTCTCCCCTCCCTTCCTTGCTTTTTCTTTCAATATTAACGTGCTCTCACACTGGAGTTGCGTTTTCCAAAAAATGCTGTTGGCTCGGGACCCTTCTGCGCTTTCCCGACGGCGCTCCTGTGCGTTGACTTCCTGAATGTTGGGGGGTCCAGCCTGTGGCCGGTGAGCGAGCTGATGAGGAAGCGCCGGGCGCAGGTCCTCAGAGCTGTCTCCGGCATGAGGAGGGGCGGCTGCCTTGCTCCTGGACTTGGTGAAGCGGGAGGCGGGCACTGGGCAGGCAGGCACTGGGCAGGGTGGGCGCTGAGAGGCTCTGGGCCGCAGGGAGGTGCTTTCGTCTCGCTGGTGTTCTCATCACCCTGAGTGTTGCATGTGGGATTCGAGCAAACCTGCACAGTGACCAATGTCGTCGGGGACACTGCACGCAACCCAGGGGACAGGCTTGTTTCAAACCCAAGCCTTGGGGCGCCCTCGGTGCCCAGCAGAGCGGGAGCCGGCGCCCCGGAGAGACCCCGGCGAGACCGTGTTCAGGGTCAGGAGAGGCGGCTCCCCTGGGAGAGAAAGCGTAAGACCCCCAGGGGAGGGGGTGGCCTGGAGCTCCGCCCGGTGGACCCCGTGTGCTGAGGGGGCTCTGACCCGCCCGCGTTGGGCGTGGAGGTCCCGGGGGCTGCGCCCGGCGCCTCCCGTGGGCCTCGCTCACCTTTGCTGACCGTGGTCCTCGTATTTGTTGTCTGTGTTCAGGAAGCCGCGTGTACAAAGTGCAGCTGATATGCAGGAGAGAGGCCCACGCCCCCGGCCTCACTCGTGTTTTGCTTTTGCCCCTTGGAGATGGGAGAGACCCTCACAGTTATTGGGGTTCACCCCCCGCAGCCCCTCGATGCGATCGGATGCCGGTGGGGGGAGGGGCTCCCGAGACTGGCTCATCGAAGGCCATGTCTGTATAATCGTGTGGTGAACTTTTGTACAAATGTTTTTCTTTATGCAAATGGAGATAATCTTGTTTTGATAAATAAAGATTTTTTTTTTAGAAAAGATCATCTGCCGTGGGCTCTGTGTGTGTGTGTGTCACTGAGCACTCGCTCCATGGCTTTTTTAATAAATTACTTCCTCCTTCTGTTGCGTTTTTTTTTTTTTTTCTCCAGCAAGGCCTGTTTCCTTCCTGGTTTTCATATGCAACACCCCCCCCCCCCCAAAAATCAGATTTCAAAGTGTGTGGCTTGTTTAAAAGAGCCGCCACCACCCGCACAAGGGGGCCCCGCGTGGACAGTCCCTCCAGCCCTGGGGACGTGTGTCAGCTGGGTGGGGTCGTGCGTTCTCCCTGGTGCCCCTCAGTGGTTAGCTGCCCGGGAAGGGACTCCACTTGGGTGCCCCTGGGGGGCCGGCAGCCAGTCACCGGCTCACACGGGCTGGGGCCACCGTGCGTCCCACCTGCCTGCCCCCCACCCCTCAGCTTCTCCCCGGTCCTTGCCCACAAGCACCCCGGTCTCTGCCCCCCGGGCTGGGGGGCTGCCGATGTCCTGGGCTCTGATGGGGGTGGGGGCTGGGAAGCCGGAGGAGCGGGAGGGACCCTCCTACTTTATCCCCAGCTTCCCTGAGAAGCCGTGAGCACCCCCGGCGGCCGGACCGCCTGGGAGCGAGAAAAGGGGACAGTGGCCGTGGTGGGGACCCCAGTGTGAACATGTCCACACCGTCATCCTCGCAGATCCGAGTGGGGCCCGGTGGGCAAGGCCCCCGACCGCGTCCGGGAGGAAAGGAAATGTGACCAGACGGCCGCAGAGGCCGCCCAGCGAGGGGAGCGGGGCCCCCGGGAGCCCGGGCTGTGAGGCCAGACGGGGGACGGTGAGACACGCAGGCAGGCGTTTGGGACACAGTGACCGATGTTCGTCCAGGCAAAGACTGTTCTGGAAACATGAGCCAGGAGGAGACGCAAGAGGCTGCGGAGGTTTATGCCCCAGAAAGAGCGGCTTGTGCCTCCCGACTCCGCCAAGGCCGGAACAGGCTCACGAGGGGTCTCCCCAGAGCGTGCTCCCCATATGGGGGTCCCGCAGGACGCCCAGGGCCGTGCCCGTGGGCTAGGCGGCCCGGCCGGCCCCGTCCTGCTAAGCCCGACAAAAGTGCCCCCCGTCCAGGGTGACGAATAACTGCTTCCCAGGTAGAACGTGACCACCAAGCCCTGGGGCCCCATGTGGGCACAGGGGTCACTGTTGTCGCTCTCTGGCCACCGCCTGGCTCGGGGTCTCCTCCAGGGCCCGGAGGTGAAGTCCTGGGTCCCCGGCAGCCTCGTCTGGAGACCAGCGTGGAGACGCTCTTACCACGTGTCGGGCTGAACAGAAGGGCGAGGGGCCCCTGCCCACTCCCCCAGGTGCCTGTCCCCACGCCCCCCAGCGCCCCTGCCAGGAGCCGGAGAGCCGAGTGCAAAGTGGGGTTTCCTGTGAGGCAGAGGAGGCCCCGGGGGCTGCACGTGTGCGCGTGCACGTGTGCGCGTGCATGTGTGGGTGTGCGTGCCCATGTGCATGCATGTGCACGTGCATGCACATGTGGGTGTGTGTCTGTGTGCATGTATGTGCGCGCGCATGTGTCAGTGTGCATGCATGTGTGGGCATGTGTCCATGTGCATGTATGTGTGTGCACGTGCATATATGTGTGCATGGGTGTGTGCCTGTGTGCACATGTGCCTGTGTCTGCCTTTGTGCAGGTGCATGCGTGTGCATGCATGTGGGGGGCATAGGGGGACAGGTGGCCCAAATCGTAGGCTCCTCCTACCTCCCCTTGCCCGTCGGCACTACACTGCGGTCCCCTGACCCATTGCCACCTGACAAGCACGTCACCCGTGAACTTTCTCATGCACGTCCCCCAGGCTTGAGAAAAATCCCTTTAACCTCACGGAAGGCACACGCGGGCACGAGACGCCCAATTGATTGGCACGTCTCCTGGGGGTCACGATCGTCCGGGACCCTGGCCCTTGACCCCAAGCGAAGCATCCTGACCCTTGAGGGCGCTGTGTGGACTAAATGGGAGATCGGGTTCTGTCCCCTCGTGCGCGTCCTGGTCCCGAAACGCTGGACGGTGACATGGCTCCAGGTGTGACCCGAGCGCCGCCGGACAAGGAGGAGCTATTATCTTGCTGTTTCTAGACCCCGTGTGTCTCATACGGCGGCTAAAATAAAATGCAAACGGGGGGGTTTCTGTCTTGGACGGCAGGTGCCTGGAACCAGGCGGAAAGCACAGCGCTGTGTGCGGTTTGCTTTTCTCCTGATTCCAATGCTGTCCTTTTGGTAGACTTCTCACACGCACCTCACGTGGCACCGCTGTTGTGTCGTGATCAGAAATTCCAGTTTCTTGTTTAATTTCCACCCGGGGTAGGGCCTGCCTGTAAGACGCAGGGACAGAGGCAGGCGCCGTCTATATTTAGTGGAGATGTTATCTGCGGATTACAGGGAAATGATTACATCAAGGCCTCGTGTTGATGAAATAAACCACAAGAAAGACAAAGTGTGTGAGAGGAACAACATCCTAAAAGCCGCACAGAACCGAAGCTGCTGGACTCTCCGGTGACTGCGCGTTCCCTCCGCGTGCACGCGCGGCGTGTGCACCTTGGGGGGGGTCCCGAGCCGCCGCCGGGGGGCTGCACTGCTTCCCGCTGCGGCAGCCAGTGGCCACGGAGCTGAGCCACGAAACCACGAGACGCGCGGATGCGGCTTCGGGGACAGCGGGACGCCGGGCAGGGTGGTCTCTCGGGCTTGCGTGGAACTTGGAGCCGGGAGGGAGCCGGTGGCCACCTGTCCCGCCAGCGGCCAGTCCTTTCGCCTTTCTAAAGAGGGAAACTGAGGCACAGAGTGCTAACGTCGGCTGCCCAGGGTCAGACGGCGGAGGCTCTGGCCCCTTCCTGTCCTGGGCGTCTCCTGAAACGTGACGTTCGGCGGACACGTGAACGCAGCCCCACCTGTGACTCCTTCGGTGACTGTAAATGTCCAGGAGCCACGTGAAGAAAGAGCGAAAGGAGGCGGGAGAAGTGGGGTTGAGTCACAGCTGCGAGACCCCCGTGTGTCGCATGGCCCGACTGTGCGCTGCGCCTGGAAGAGCAGCCGAGACCCGTCACGCTCTTGTCTCAGCCACAGCGCCGGGGGCGGGCGTCACACCTGCCGTGTCTCCACGTCGCACCTGCCACGTCTCACCTGCCGCGCCTCACCTGCCACATCTCACCTGCCGCGTCTCATGTCACACCTGCCGTATCTCACCTGCCGCGTCTCACCTGCCACATCTCACATCACACCTGCCACGTCTCACGTCACACCTGCCACATCTCACCTGCCGCGTCTCACGTCACACCTGCCACATCTCACCTGCCGCGTCTCACGTCACACCTGCCACATCTCACCTGTCACGTCTCACGTCGCACCTGCCGCGTCTCACCTGCCGCGTCTCACATTGCACCTGCCGCGTCTCACATTGCACCTGCCACATCTCACGTCACACCTGCCACGTCTCACCTGCCGTGTCTCACGTCACACCTGCCACATCTCACCTGTCGCGTCTCACGTCATACCTGCCGTGTCTCACGTCGCACCTGCCGCGTCTCCATGTCGCACCTGCTACGTCTCATGTCGTACCTGCCACATCTCATGTCACACCTGCCACGTCTCACCTGCCGCGTCTCACGTCGCACCTGCCGCGTCTCCACGTCACACCTGCCGCGTCTCCACGTCGCACCTGCCGCGTCTCATGTCCCACCTGCCGCGTCTCCACGTCCCGCCTGCTGCGTCTCCACGTCCCGCCTGCCGCGTCTCCACGTCGCGCCTGCCGCATCTCACGTCGCGCCTGCCATGTCTCATGTCTCACCTGCCGCGTCTCCACGTTGCACCTGCCGTGTTTCCAGGTCGGGGTCACGAGCCCGGGTCCCCATGGAGCTGCCGCTGCCTGGAACCGGCGTGACTTCCGCCAGCGTCCCCAACACCCCGGCACTCGGGTCTCCCTGGGGAGCCGACCCCACGGGGTCGCCCCAGACGCCCGCCCAGCGGCGTGCAGACCTGCCTGTCCCTCCCCCGTCAGGCGCGGGGCCTGGGGCCGCCGGGAAGTCGGGGCTCCTGCTCCTCCCGCGACCCCGAGCCCAGCTGTGGCGAGCGAGCGCCTTGACTCAACTAAAAACTCGCGCGTGCTGGGAACTTCCTGCGTTCCAGGCATCGGGCTGGGCCGGGGGCTCACGTGTACAAAGACGCCGTTCCCGTGTGTGCATGTGTTGGGGGGACTCCAGGCTCCCCGGGGAGCGACACGGCCCTGAAACACACAGTCCACACGGGAAGGGGAGCTGGGCCGTGTGCAGCTCAGCCGGAGAGAAGCGGGCGCTCGGGACTGAAGGGAAAGGCGGGCTCCCGAGTCTCACGTGGCCACGACGGTGTCCTCACCGCCCAGCATCCCCAGGCGCCCGCTGACGGCCCAGGACCCGCGTGCGGGGCCTGAACCGGTCTCCCGCCTCCCACCAGGCTGGGCGAGCGCCGCACACACAGCTCAGCCGCCTGCCTCTCGTTTCTCGCCGGTCGGGTCCACGCACTCTGCCCAGAGCCAGGGACGGACGCTCAGGACACAGCAGGTCCCCGGCTGGGCCTGCTGGCGTGGACGCTGTGGCCTTGGCCTTCTCACCCGCGAGGACCCGATGAACAAGCACCAGGGCACCGTCCACGCCCGCGGGAGGCTTTGCCCGATGACAGCCGGCAGGACTCGCGCCCACGGCAGGAACGAGTGGCATCTGCGTCCCCCTGCAGAGCAGCGGCGGGAGGGTGTCCCGGGCACCGCTGACCTCCCGCCTTCCCTCAGGGTCACCCCCGGGGCAGCCTCAAGCCACACGCTCACGGGAGCAGGCGCGGCTTTGCCGAGAACCGAGGGGGGACGTGTGGTGTGACCACATCCACCGGAGGTCACACTCACCTGTAGACACGGGTCAGGGCTGAGGCACAGAAACAGCCAACAACTCACAGAGGCTGCCAGGGGCCTTGGGCAGCTGTTCCCATGTCCACTGGGTTTCCCAGGAACTGCGTTTTGTGTGGCCTCTCCGGCCCCTAGATTGTGCCCGTGGGTGCACGCGGTCAGCGCACAGACGCCCGTGGAAATTATGTGACCGGCTCTGGGCAGTGGCTGCATCTTTCAGACATTCGTGGTGTGTAGCTGCGTGGGTGTTTGTTACGTTCGTATCTGCACTTGAAATGTTTTACGACACGGACGGCCGAGGAGCTCGGGGGTCCGTGTGCAGTACCGTTAGCCATCAGGGGAATTCGAATTCAAGCTCGAGCAAGTTCTAAACGCCCGTCGGAAGGGCTAAGAAGGGAAAACCTGGCGGGTTTTAGCGAAGACGTGGAGCAAGGACAACGCTCACGGGCTGTTGGCGAGAAGGCGAAAGGCGACCAGCGATGTGCTGGTTTCCTATGAAGTCAAACGTACCGCTGCTCTGCAGGCACAGGGTCCCACTCCTGGGGATTTCACCAAGAAGAACAAAAACGTGTCTTCACGCCAACGTCGACTCATCTGAAGTACGGTACATTTTTTCAAGCAGACTCAAAAGCTCTATGACGCCCCTTGCGGAACATTCTGGAAAAGGCACCAAACTCCTGGGAGGGAAGAGTCAGCACAGCTGGGAGACGCCGGGGAGGCTGCAGAGGAGGCAGTGACGGGGTGGCTGCCGGTGTCTATGCATTTTCCTAAACGTGTGGGATTTCACGCCAGCGGGCGTGGACGGCCGTGCAGGTCAACGTTCGCTCGTCGACTTCAAGAGAGGCCGTTCGGATGGGGAAGCCGGGGTGGCTCAGCGGGTTGAGCGCTCACTTTGCAGCCCTGGGGACTGAGGATCCAATCCCGGCCCGGTCAGTGCGGAACCATATGCTGAACTGGGAGCTCCCCCAGTTCAGTTCTCTCTCTGTATCTTTCTCTCTCTCTCTGTCAAAAACAATAAATAAAAAAATTCTTTAAAAAAAAAAAAGAGAGGCCGTTCGGGCGGCTTGTGAGCTCAGAAAAATCATTTCCCGCCAGGAGAAGTCACAGGATTCTAGTTTTCTTAATATTTATTTTATAGTTTGAGAGGCGAGAGAAGGGGGAGGGCCCGGAGCCGTCTCCATAGTTGCACATCATCAGTTGTGACCTGGTTTCGTTCCACACGGGTGGACGGGGGCCGCGCGGGGCGAGAACTGAACTGGGGGCTCCCGCGTGGGAGGCGGGGACCCCGAGAGCTGAGCTGATGGCGGCTCAGGGCCTGACGGAACCGCTCCCGCCAAAGTCGGTCGTGGAAATGGGAGGAAACCCGAGGACGCGGTGTGTGCCCCACGGAAAGCACGGTGCTCACTAGACAGGCTGCACAGGCTGGGAAGGGACGAGCCGGGCTCAGCCCCCGGGGCACAGTGACCCCTGCAGCCTGTCACACACGAAGTGGGCAGTCACGGAACGCTCACATTCCTCTGGCAGCCAGCACGTCACGGGTCCTGGAGGCTGAGAAGCGGGCGCCTGAGCCGGGACACGGTGCAGGTGAGGGTCACACCGAGTCCTTCAAACCCCCCGGGAGCCGTCTGTCCCCTATTAATCCCCAGCCTCCTCGGTGACCCACGTGTTTCCTAAACGCTCCGACCAGCAGGACAGACCCCCTTCTCCTCTCGGGGACATGCTGGGGCAGGGAAGCCACCAGGGTGACAAGCCCGGAGCTGAAAGCCAGCCGGGGGCACAGGGAGGTGGCCGCTGCCCGTGGGGAGCACTGATCCTGGGCCATGCCGCCTGCTGCTGGCGGTGTAGACCCCTGCCCTGCACTCCCCGAGCCCACCACTCGCCGAGGTGACAGCCCAGTCCCCACGGAGGTCCTGCCGGCGGTGCCCGGACACGCGGCTGCTCCACGCGTTGCTGCTCCCTTTCCGCAGCCCAAGGACAAATCCCTGCATGATTCTGCGCCCGGAAGCCCTCAGTTCCGGGGACCGGAGTCGGCCCCTCCATCCAGCATGAAATGCTCCGCGGCTGCTCAGCCCGTAATGGGACCTCAGAAGCTGCAGCCGGAGACGCCGGGTGGCCTCTGAGGCTCCCACCGGCTCGGGGGCCTCGGCTTCCCCTCTGCGCCTTTGCTTTGCTGTTCCTGGCGGTCCCCGTGGGTCCATGCCGGCGGTAAGCACTGGCGGGGACCCCAGCGCGTGACACCGGTGGCCACTCTCCGGTTCCGTGAGCTGAGCCACAGCCTCACTCCCTGGGCCTTTCACGCCGCTGTTCCCTCCGAGCAAACGCTCCGGCCCACGGTAGGACCATGGCCCGTTCCCTCCACGGCCCCCGGGCTGGGAGAGGCTGGAGCCCACGGGGGCCGCGGGCGCTTGCGGACTGTTGGGCGAGCTGGTTGATAATGTGCTCATCAGAGTTTTGCTGAATGAATGTTGATTTTGAAATCAAACACCAAACCACAAGGCCGTGAAGAGGAAACGGGGGACTAGAGAGAGTGAGGACGCCGCGGAGAAGCGGGGGGCGGGGCGCGCTGGGCGGGATCCATGGTCTCTCTGATGGTCTCTGGAGCAACGTGTGAAGGGATCCGTACGAATCTCCTTAGATGAACAAAACGGTTCACCTGCTCGTCCTGCTGGCTGGGACCTGGGTTTCTGTGGGTTTTGACTCTGATTGAAGCAGCATCTGGAGCAAACATGCGAGGATTACAAGGCTGAGGGGCCAGGTGTAGTGAGGAGCCAGGTGTAGTGAGGGGCCGGGTGTAGTGAAGGGCCGGGTGTAGTGAGGAGACGGGTGTAGTGAGGAGCTGGGTGTAGTGAGGGGCCCGGGGGTAGCGAGGGGCCCGTGTGTAGTGAGGAGCTGGGTGTAGTGAGGAGCCAGGTGTAGTGAGGGGCCCGGGTGTAGCAAGGGGCCCGGGTGTAGCGAGGGGCCCGGGTGTAGCGAGGGGCCAGGGTGTAGCGAGGGGCCCGGGTGTAGCGAGGGGCCCGGGTGTAGCGAGGGGCCAGGGTGTAGTGAGGGGCCCGGGTGTAGTGAGCGGCCCGTGTGCAGTGAGGAGACGGGTATAGTGAGGGGCCGGGTTTATTGAGTGGCCCGGGTGTAATGAGGGGCCCGTGTGTAGTGAGAAGACAGGTGTATTGAGGGGCCCGGGTGTAATGAGGGGCCCGGGTGTAGTGAGGCGCGGG
>PVKE010024398.1:0-23842 GCA_004027555.1 Craseonycteris thonglongyai | reverse complement strand
AAAACAGAAAGAAAGTGGGTCTGAAAAATATATTTGAAGAAATATGGCTGAAAAAAAATCTTATATTTGGTAAACTTTATATACACAAACCTACATATTTAAGAAACTGAGTACATTCTAAACAGGACAAATGCAAAGGAATTAATTTTTTTTTCATATCCAAGAACATCATAATCAAACTTCTGAAAATGAAGGACAAAGAAAAAATCTTGAAAGGAGCCAGAAATGACACATTACATTTTATAGGAGGTCGATAATTGACAGCAGATTTCTCCAGGAGAAAGTGGCACATTTGTCAAGTGCTGAAGGAAAAGAACTGTCAACAAGACTTTTTTTTATACAGTGAAAATATTTTTTTTTGGAAAGAACATGAAATACAGACATTTAAAAATGAAAACTAATAAAATTTGTTAGCAGCAGAACTGTATCAGAAGAATTGTTAGCAAAATAATCCAGACAGAAAAAAAAACAAGAACCATATGACTTCACTCATAAATGTAATATAAAACTGAAAGCAACAAAGAAAAATAAAACAAACTAATAGGTACAGTTAATAGTTTAGTAGTTACCTGAGGGTAAAGGGGGAGGGGGATGGGAGAGGAGAGAGGGGGAGTCAAATAAATGGTGATGGAAAGAGAACTGATTCTGGGTGGTGAACACATAATACAACACATAGACAGGATGTATTGTAGAATTGTACACCTGGAACCTACGTAAGTTTTACTAAGCAATGTCGCCTCAATAAATTTAACAATTAAAAAAAAAAAAAAAGAATTTCTGAAGTTCTTCAAACAGAAAGAAAATAAAAACCAAAGGAAAATTAGAACATTAGAAATGAGGAAAGGATTGGGGAAGCTGGGATGGCTCAGTGGGTTAAGAGCTCACGTTGCAGCCCTGGAGACCGAGGATCGAATCCCGGGTCTGGCCCAGGTGGACCCATATGCTGAGCTGGGGTGTGCCCCCAGTTCAGTTCTTGCCAGGGCCTATGCAGGGGGCTCCTGGCTCAGTTCCTTCCCTGCGCAGCCCTGTGCCCACCTGTGGAGTGAAACAATATGGAAAACTAATGCTGTCAACTATGGAGACTGCTCTGGGCCCTCCCCCTTCTCTCTGTCTCTCTGTCAAAAAAACAATAAAAATAAATCTTTAAGAAATGAGGAAAGGCTTATGGAACAAGTAAATACGTAGATAAATATAATACACAATCCTTCTCTCAAGTTTTAAAAGTAATGTTTGATGTTTGAAAGCAAATTATATTACTGTCTGATGTTCTCTCAATGTATCTAAAAAGATATTATGTATTTATAAAGCAGAGAGGGTAAAGGAACCTAAATAGCAATAAGGTTCCTACATTTCACTTGACGTGGTAAAAATGTCAATACTATTACAGAGAGATAAGTTATATGCACATTGAAATCCTACAGCAACCACTAAAAAAAACTATACAAAGAGATATACTCAAAAACACTCACTACAGCTAGGAGAAGTCGGGATGAGTGGATTAAGCGCTCATTGGCAGCCCCAGGGACCAAGGATCTAATCCTGGCTCTGACCTGTGCAGACCCATATGCTGAACTGGGGTGTGCTTCCCTTGTAGGAGACCCCCAGTTTGGTCCTTGACCCCGGTTAGGCCCCTGGTTCAAGGGGGCGTGCCTCCCATGCAGGAGGTCCCAGCCGGGTTCCCACCCTGTGCAGCCCTGGCCTTCCTGTATGTAACCATGTAGAAAACTGATGATGTACAACTATGGAGACTGCTCTGGGCCCTCCCCCTTCTCTCTGTCTTTGTCTGTCTCTCTCTCTGTGTCTGTCAAAAACAATAAAATACAGTGTTCCCTCGCCACTTCGCGCTTCATATTTTGCGGCTTCAGTGCTTCGCGGGTTTTCCCAAAATATTCATCAAAAAATAAAAATGAAAAAATACAACCATGTCGGCAGCCACATGGCGGAAAGGAGCGTTGTTTCATGTGGATGCGCGAGAGAGAAGGATCCCTGCATGGCAAACAAAGAGATGAGTTGACTCAGAGTACATCCCACGGGCTCTCATAAAGGCGCGTGATTGGTTTCCGGTGCGACATCGACCCATGAGAGGACGAGTGGATTTATCCCTGTGAGCTGATTGTCTGCGCATCATTGCAGCCTCACCTAGCATCTTCTCTTGTTGTATCTCGCCAGTCTTGTCCATGATGTTGACTGTCTCACATACTGTATTTTAGTGTTGTGTTGGCGATAACTTGTTTTGTTTAAGCGATAACTTAACAATACGGAACAATATGGTTCGAGCTGTCGAGTTCAGCCATCGTGTTGACGGGGTTATGTCCTTGTACAGGGGAATTTTGAAGGAAAAGAAAAAACAAAGACAACAACTACCCATCACCATGTTTCTCTCCAAGGTAAAGCCCCCGGCGCTACCGTCAGCGCCTCCAGCAGAAGAGTCTCCGAGTGAGCCTAAAGCTCCTACGAGTCAAGTGAGAGCCTCTCCTCCGCCACCCACACAAGACTCTTCGCCTCTCTCAGAAAGCAATGTTGATTCATGTTTATTACTGTATAAGGTTTTGTAATTCACCTTATTAATTAGCACTGACACGTTTAAGTAAATATGTATACTGTTGTCATTTTTGTCTTAAATGAGTAAAGTATGAATACTGTTTACATATTTCAAACATTCTTGTACCCGCATACATGAAAATTCCTAGGGGCCAATCCTACTTCGCGGTTTTTCAGCTTTCGCGGAAGGTTCTGGTCCCCATTAACCACGAAAAACGAGGGATCACTGTAAATCTTTAAAAAATCTTAAAAAAAAACACTATAGCTAAAGCAAAATATCATACTAAAATATGTTTAGGTAATCTACAGGAAGGCAGGCAAAAGAAAATAGAAGAACAAAAAAGAAAAGGCGGAGCCGCCGGACCTTCGCCACCAAAGAAAAAAAAAGAAAAAAAAAGAAAAGGAACAGAAAAAAAAGGCAGATTTAAGTGCTGACATATCAATAATTACCTTAAATGTAAATGGTTTATATCTAGACAGAGAGTGGCAGAATATGTTTTTTAAAATTATATGCTGTCTACAGGAATTTATTTTAAATATAATAACATAGGCAGGTTAAAAGTAAGTGGATAAAAATACATAAAGAGAAAGTGGGAGTGGCTATACAAATACTAGTAGATAAAGTAGGTGTTAGAAAATAACTAAAGAAATTTATCAGAGACAGAGGACTCTATATAAGGATAAAAGGGCCAATATACCAAGGAGACAAAATAATCCAAAATGTGTGTGCATCAAATAACAGAGCTTCAAAATACATTAAGTGAAACCCAACAGAACATAAAGAAGAAATAGAAAAGTCCACAATTAAAGTTGGGTACTTCAATATCTCAATCTCAGAATAACTAACATAAAATTGGCAAGGATATAGTAGCCTGAATGATCAACCAACAATATCTCATTATTATTTGCAGAACAGTACACCCAACAACTGTCGAATATATATTATTTTCAAGTACACAGACATTCAACCAGACAGACAATATCCTGGGTTATAAAACCAACCTTAACAAATTAAAAATAATTAAGATAATGTAGAATATATTCTCTGATGAGAAAAGTAATACAGAAAGACAACAAAAGTATTTCCAAACACTTGGAAATTAATGCATACGTGAACTATCCATGTGTCAAAGAAGAAATCTCAAGGCATATAAAAAATACGCGAAACAGAAGAAAGATGAAAATAAACTATGTGAAAAAATTTAAAGCAGTGCTTAGGGAGAAATTTATAGCATTAAGTGCTTAATTGTGAAGGAAAAAGCATCTTAAATCAACAATATAAGCATCCACCTCAAGTAATTAGAAAAGAACAAATAAACCCTCAACAAACAGGAGAGAAATAAGAAAGATAAGAGCAGAAATCAATGAAATAACCAGAAAAACAACAAAGAAAGTAATACAATTAAAATCTGTTTCTTTGAAAATGTCATTAAAATTAATAAACTTTCAGCAAGATGAAAGAATAAAAAAAGAGAGGAAACACAACCACTATCATGAATGACAAAGGAGATATCATTATAGACCTCACAGACATTAAAATGGAAATAAGACAAAACTACAAATAATTCTACTCATATACATTCAACAACTTAGACAAAATGACAAATTCTTCAAAAACCACAAATTATCAAAAGCTCACCTAAGATGAACTAGATAATATGAATAATATGTTAACTATTAAAATAATTTAATCTGTAATTAAAAATCTCCTAAGAAAGAAATATTTATTCTTTGGTGGAAAGAATTCTACCAAACATTAATTTAAGGAGGAATTAACACCAATTCTTTACAACCTCTTACAGAAAATAAAAGAGTTGGCAGCATTTTCCAATTCATTTTATGAGGCCAGCATTACATTACCCTCATTCCAAAACCAGATAAAGACTAAACAAAAATAAAAAAAAGAAAAGGAAAGTGTAGACCAATATTTTTCACAAATATAGACAGAACCCCCACCATGAGCAAACTGTATTTAGCAATAAAAATACAGAAAAAGTTAATATATACCCAGAAGAATTGAAAACAGGGACTCAAACACATACTTGTATGCCGACATTTATGGCAGCATTATTCACACTAGCCAAAGGTGAAAACAACCCAAGTGTTCATTATTCAGCCATAAAAAAAATTAAATTCTGATACATGCTACAACATAGATGAACCTTAAAAACCTCATGCTAAGTGAAACAAACCAGACACAAAAGGATGAATATTGTATGCTGCTACTTATGGGAAATGTATTGGATTGGATAGGCCATTTCATAGAGACAGAAAGTAGAATAGCAGTTACCCAGGGCTGGGAGGATGGGAGAAGGAGGAGTTATTGTTTAATGTGTACAGTTTCAATTTGGGGTGTTGAAAAGTTTTGGAAGTGGATAGTGGTGATGAATGTACAATATTGTGAATGTATTTAATGCCATTGAATTATATACTTGAAAATGGTTAAAATGGCATATTTTACCACAATTAGGGGTAAAAAGGTAACCTTACTGAAAGCATGGTAGTCCAAAACAAAGATATATTTGTGTACATATATAAATAAAAAATATAAATATATATTTATTATTTATTTATTTCTTGTACACCATGACCAAGTAGAGATTTACTCCATGAATGCAGATTTACTCCAAAATCTCAAAATTTATTAATAGAATCCACCATATTAACAGGTTAAAGATTAAAAAGCATGTGATCACATTTATCAGTGCCAAAAAAATGGTATTTGACAAAAATCTCACATTCGTTCCTGATTAAAAACTCTCAGAAAACTAAATATAAAAGGAAACTTCCAAACTTGATAAAGAGAATACATGACAAATTTTCAGCTAACCTGATAATGGTGAAAGACATAATGCTTTTTGTCCTAAAATCAGGAACAGGGCAAGGATGCCCACTACCACCATTCTTATTTTTATTGTGGTAAAATACACAAAGCATAACATCTACCATCTTAACCATTTTTAAGTGTACAACTCAGAGGCATTAAGCAGATTATGTGTTGTGCTACCATCATTACCAATTACCCATAGACTTTCATCTTGCAAAACTGAAACTACCGGTACTTTTACACAACTTGGGTACCTCATATAGGTGGAATCACACACTATTTGTCCTTTTGCTTATTTCACTTAGCATAATGTCCTTAAGTTTCATCCATGTTGTAGCTTGTGTCAGAATTTCCTTTCTTTTTAATGTCAAATAATATTCCATTGTACATAGAACATTTTGCTTATCCATTTATTGGTTAATGGTCACTTGGGTTGTTTCCATCTTTTAGCTATTGCAAATAATGCTATTCTGAACATGGCCATACAAATGTTATATCTGAATACTTGCTTTCAATTATATTGGATATTCACCCAGAAGTGGAATTTTTGGATTATATAGTATTTTTAATTTTTTGAGGAATTGCTATACTGTTTTCCATAGTGGATGCACCATTTTACATTCCCACCAACACTGCACAAGGATTCCAATTTCTCCACAACCTTATTATCACTTACAGTGTGTGTGTGTGTGTGTGTGTGTGTTTAAATAGTAGCCGTCCTAATGGGTGTGACCTCTCACAACTCTTACTTACCATAGTACTGGAAGTCCTGGGCAGTACAAAAGGCTAAATAAATAAATAAATAAATAAATAAATAAATAAATAAATGACATAAATATTGGAAGGGGAAAAAATAAAACTCCCTGTTTGTAGATGGCATGTATGTATATATCAAGCCACCAGGAAACTACAAAGACTCCTAGAACAATAAGTGAGTTTAGCAAGATACAAGATACAAAATGAACACACAAAATCAATTACATTTCTTTACACCAGCGATAAACAATTGAATGCACAATTGAAAATACAATACTATTTTCAATTGCCAAGAAAAACCCATGTTAGGTATAAATCAACAAAATATGAATAATGTCTGTATTTCAAAAACTTCAAAATCCTGATAAAAGATATCAAAGGAGATCTAAATAGAGGTAGAGACATACTGTGCTAATGGATTGCTGCAATGCTCAAATCTTCAAGTTGATCAATGCCATGCCTAACAAAACCCCAACAAGGTTTTTGTGTGTGTGTGTGTAAATACACAAGCTTATCTTAAAATTTATATGGAAAAGAGAAGAAACCAAAACAATATTCAGGGAAAAAAGGAGACTGCTAGAGAAATAACACTACCTGATATCAAGACTTACTAGATAGCAACAATACTCAAGACAGTATGGTACTGGGGGAAGCATAGACACATAGATCAATGGAACAGAATAGAGAATCCAAAAGCAGAGCCATGTAAACATGCTCCAATGAATTTTGATGAAGATGCAAAAGCAATTCAATAAAGGAAGGATAGTCTTTTCAACAAATGGTGTTGGAATGATCAGATATCAATAGGCAAAAATATGAACCTCGACCTAAACCTCACACCTTATACAAAAATTAACTCAAAATGTGTCATAGACTTTCATGTAAAACTATAAACTTAGAAGACAACATAAAAGAAAATCGTCATCACCTAGTGTTAGGCAGGATTTTTCGACTTGACACCAAAGGCATAAGTCTTTTATTTATTTATTTATTAAGATTTAAAAAAAATTTGTTTTTGACAGAAAGAGAGATAGAGACAGAGAGAGAAGGGGGAAAAGCTAAGAGCAGTCTCCATAGTTGTACATCATTGGTTTCAATATGGTTTCCTTCCATACAGGTGGGCCCGGGCCACGTAGGGTGGGAACTGAGCTGGGGGCCTCCTGCATGGGAGGCACGGGCCTGCAAGCTGGGGACTGAACAAGGGGCCTCCCACATGGGAAGGTTGCCCCAGCAAGAACTGAACTGGGGGGCACACAGCAGTTCAGCATATGAGTCTCAACGGGTGGGGGCTGGACTCGATTCTTGACCCCGGGGGCTGCAAAGTGAGGCTTAACCAGCTGAGCCACCCCGACTTCCCCAGCATAAATCTTTTAAAAAACCCAAAAATGATCAGTTGGACTTTATCCAAAGGTTAAAAACTTTTACTCTGTGAAGGACCTTATTGGAAAGTTGGGATGGCTCAGTGTGTTAAGCTCTCACTTTGCATCCCTGACGGGCGAGGATCAAATCCTAGCCCCAGCCTGTAAAGACTCATATGCTGAACTGGGGTGTGCTTCCCATGTGGGAGGCCCCAAGTTTGGTTCTAGCCCCCCAAATTCGGCCCCTGGCTGGAGAGGGCGTGCCTCCCATGTGGGAGGCCTACAGCCCAGTTCCCGCCCTGTGCGACCTCGCCCACCTGTGTGGAATGAAACCATGTTGAAAACTGATGACATACAACTATGGAGACTGCTCTGGGCCCTCCCCCTTCTCTCTGTCTCTGTCAAAAACAATAAAATAAATCTTAAAAAAAAAAAGACCTTATTAAGAGGAAGAGAAAACAAGTAACCGACTGAAAGAAAATATTTGCAAACCCCATATCTGACAAGGACTATAACCCTGTATGTCAACTGTAATTGAAAAAATTTTAAATTATTTTAAAAAGGATATATATATATTTAAATTTTTTATTGTTTGAGAGAAGGTGAGAGAGAGAAGGGGGAGAGCCCAGAGAAGTCTCCACGGTTGTACATCATTAGGTGTGACATGGTTTTATTCTACACAGTTGGATATGGAGACACACAGGGTGGAAACCAAACTGGGGGCCTCCCACATGGGAGGTGAGAAACTTTGCTGTGTCATACTGGTGGCTTCCGAAGTTCAGCATATGAGTTCGTATGGGCCGGGGCCAGGAACCCAACCCCTGACTTTGTGATTGAGAGGCAAACACTCGACGGCTGAGCTATTCGGCATTCCTAAAAAAAAAATAAAAAATCCAATCAATCCGATTGGCAAATGGTCATAAGACATGAACAGTTCACCAACGGGAATAAGTATACAGGAGGCAAATGAACATAAGAAAACATTTCAGGGATGCCGGGATGGCTCAGTGGGTTAAGCTCTCACTTTGCAGCCTTGGGGATGGAGGATTGAGTCCCGCCCCCGGCCTGTGCGGACCCATATGCTGAACTGGGGAGTGCCCCCAGTTCGGTTCTCACCTGGGTAAAGACCCCGGCCCAGTTCCTGCCCTGTGCAGCCCTGCGCCCACCTGTGGGATGAAACTATGTGGAAAAACAAATGATGTGCAACTATGGAGATTGTTCTGGGCCCAACCCCTTCTCTCTGTCTCTGTCTCTGTCTCTCTTTCTCTGTCAAAAACAATAAAAATAAATCTTAAAAAAAAAAAAGAAAACATTTCAATAGGATAGCCGTTAGGGAAATGTAAAATCATGATGATGATGAACTATCCTTCCACACTCATTAGAATGTCTAAGAACCCTAATAATACTGATAGAACCAAATGCTAAGGAGGATTCAAAGAAACTGGACTTCTCATACAATGCTGATGAAAATGTAAAGTAGTACAGCCACTCTAGAAAATAGTTGGCATTTTTTAAAAAAGTTCAAGGTACATGTATACTATAAAATTCAGCAATCACACTCAACAAGGTACACTTATACAATATGACTTAGCAATCAACCACTGTTATTTCTCAAGGATAAATTATACATTCATCTCAGAGAAATAAAAACATGTTCACACAAAAATCTGATTTAAGTGTAACAGCTTTAAAAGACTATTAAAGTATGCAATGCTAGCTAAACTATTTAATATTAATAGTTCGTTAATAGCCCCCAAACTAAAAATCATCCATATGTACTTCAACTGGTGAATAGTTAAATATTCCATTGTTGGCACATCCATCCAATGGAATAGTATTCAGCAATAAGAAGAAACTTGGATGGATTTTGTGCTGAGTGAAAAAAATCTAATCTCAAAGGTTATGTGTTGTATGATTCCATTTATATAACATTCTCGGAATGACAAAATAATAGAGATGAAAAACAGATTAGTATTGTCAAAAGGGTAATGGGAGAGGAGAGAGGGTGTGACTGTAAAAGGAGTGGCACTTGGGCATTTCTTTGTGTTAAGGAAACAATTCTGTATCTTGATTGTGGTATTTATACATGTGACAAAATGTCACTGAATTATGCACAAAGGACATACAAAACGAAATCAGAGTATTTGAAAGCTGGTGAAGTCCCAGGAACTAGTCTACAGTCTGGTTCATTGTATAGTCACAATGTCAATTTCCTAATTTTGAGAATGTGCTGTAGTTATGTAAGGATGGATACAGGGAGCCTCTCTGTAGTATTTTTGTGTTTTTTTTGTAACTTCTTATAGGTCTATAGTATTTTAAAATAAAAAGGTTTTTTAAATTAAAGAAGATAAACATACTAAAAAGAAAAGACCGATTCCATGCATATTTCTTTTTTTTTTAAGATTTATTTTATTGTTTTTTTGTTTTTTACAGAGAGAGAGACAGAGACAGAGACAGAGAGACAGAGAGAGAGAAGGGGGAAGGACCAGAGCAGTCTCTGTAGTTGTACATCATCAGTTTTTGACATGGTTTTGTTCCACACAGGTGGGTGGGGGTCTTGAAGGGTGGGAACTGGGCCGGGGGCCCCTGCATGGGACGTACACCCCTGTGAGTTGGGGGCCGAACTGAGGGCCTCCCACACATGGGAACCTCACCCACTGGAGAACTAAACTGGGGGCCTCCCGCATGGGAAGCACACCCCAGTTCCACATATGAGTCCACATGGGCCGGGGCCAGGACTGGCTTCTTGGACCCTGGGGCTGCGCGAAGTGAGCACTTAAGCTGCTGAGCCAGCCCAGCTTCCCCCCATGCATATTTTCCCATTCACCTTAGTCTTTTTTCCTTTCTGTCTTCCCTCCGTCTCCACTCTAACCTTCAAGAACCATTGTTAGTCCACAGTTTACCCTACATACTTAATCAAACGCAAACCCGCACTCATGTTCTTCTTGGTTTTCAAAAGTGGCTTCAATCACACAGAATACATTTTTCTGCAATTTGCTTTTCTTGTTTTGCAATGCTCCTGCAAATGGCTGATCTTGAGGTGGGTGGTTGGGGGAGGTCAGGGGGAAGGAATACAGGATGCAGGTTCCCAGGTGGGGGTAGGAGGAGCTGAGTCAGTGGACCCTGAGTGGGGTCTCAGCCCCCTTCCATTGCCAGCCCCTCGGAGTTACCCTAAATTCTCTGGTGATTCTCCTAGGCCTGTCACTGCAGTGGATAGGCTAGGGAGATGCTGGGGCAAAGACAGGGTACATCCTCATGGGCAGAGGGTGGCAGGAAGGGGCACTCAGTTCAGCTGGGGGTTGAGGAGGAGGGCTGGCTCCACCAAGTTGCCCTGCAGAACCTCGATTCCACACCCAGATTCCAACCCCACAGGACCTCCATCTCTTACCCAGCCTCTTGGCATGCTCCCCCCCACCTCTGGCCTGTGCTCCCCCCCACAGATCTGAGACATCCTGATGCCCCCTCAACCCTTCTCCACCCTGGGGTCCACAGCCTGTCCCACCCCCTAGGGCAACCAGAAGCCCCAAGGGCACCTGAGGGACCCTGGATGGGAACAAAAAGCCCTACTAACAAAAAGGATACGGAAGAGGGGACAAGAGGACAATAAGTGAAGGGGGACAAATGAGAAAGACAGAGGCTGATGGTGAAAGGCAAAGGGAGAGATCTGTAAGGAGTCACTCAAGACTGCAGACAGGTGGGATAGGCAGGTAAGGGGAGTGACGACACAGTTGAGAAAGTTAAGTGGCAGGGGTTTGGGGAAGGTTAGTGAGAGAGTTGAGGGGAAGTAAGAGGAGAGAGAGAGGTGATAACACTCAGGTTAGAGAGGCTGGGGAGGAAAGGCAGAGGACTTGGCCAGGGGGAGCAGCTAGGTGAGGGAGAGTAAGGACTCCCATTGGACTCTCAATCTTCTCTCCCCATCCTGTGTCTGCGACCGGGACCACTGGGGCATATCTGCTCACATGGCTCTCTTCACCTGATTTGCGGGTCATCCTTGAAGTCCCCCAACTCCTCACTTGCTTCAGTGGGTCTCAGGCTTCAGGTCCCATGGAGGGGCAGAGCCATGGCCCACCATGTTTCTAAGAACTATCTCATCAAATGTTAATGAGCCTGACCGAGTGTTTACTGCCTTGGTTCCTCAGCGGGGAGTTAGCCTGCGGACACAGGCAGCACACTGGGAGCCTCCACCCTCAGGGTGAGGGATGGAGCCTAGCCCTCAACAGGAAGATGAGCCCACAGAGAGCCAGAGCAAGGCATACCAGGAAGGGGGAGAGTGAGAGGTGTGTCTTCAGCAGGACAAGTGGGAAGTCATAACCCTGGGGGCTGCATTTGAATGCCCTGTTCTAAGTATGTCACCTGTGTTATTTTCCCGAAATCCTCAGAAATGTCTTAGGAAGTCAGACATATTGTTTATAGTTCCCAATTTTGAGGTGAGGAAACTGAGGCACAGAGAAGTACAGTAATCTGTTCCAGGTCACACAGTTGGTAAGTGGGAGAGTCAGATTCAAACCTGGGTCAACCTGACTCTAGAGCCTGCCTTCTTTTATGTAAGTATGCTCGTATGTATGTATTTATTTATAAGATTTATTTTAGTTTGAGAGGTGAAAGAGAGAAGGGAGAGGGCCCAGAGCAGTCTCCATAGTTGTACATCATTAGTTGTGACGTGGTTTCATTCCACACAGGTGGCCGTGGGGCCATGCAGGGAGGAACTGAACTGGGGGCTCCCCCATGGGAGGTGGGAACCTTCGCTGCCATCCTGGTGGTTACCAGTTGTGCCGCAGTTCAGCATGTGGGTTTACACAGGCAGGGGCCAGGAATCGAACCCCGGAACTCATGGTTGCAAGGCAAGCACTCAATCGCTAAGCTATCCCAGCATCCCAGAGCTTGCCTACTTGATCACAGGGCGGGAGACTCTTGGATGCTTGGTGACTAGAACCTTACAATGCAGCAGTCTCACCCGTGCACCATGAGGCTGCCACCAGAACCAAGACTGGATTCGTGATCTTTATCTATTTTTTTTTATTGCTTTGACAGAGAGAAAGAGAGAGATAGATACAGAGACAGAGAGAGAACTGAACTGGGGGCACTCCCCAGTTCAACATATAGGTCTGCACGAGCTGGGATTCAATCCTTGGTCCCCGGCGCTGCAAAGTGAGCGCTTAACCCACTGAGCCATCCCGGCTTCCCCTGAGTTTGTGATCTTACCTGTTGGATGGACACACTGAAGTGATAAGGACATGGCAGGGAGAGGGGATCAGGGCAGCACCATAGGTTGGGGAGGAGGATGGATGAATGGATGAATGGATGAATGAATGGTTGGATGGATGGATGGACAGATGGACAGACAGATGAATGGATGTTGACCAGGAGGAAGAAGTTGGTCTCACCTAGCTTTGCCTCTAACTACTGGCTGTGGAAGGGGTTGGCACTTCTCTGCTGGTGTATTTTTCTTGGAGTGTCTGCTCCGTTGGGTGAATGGGTTTAGCTTTCGATTTCTTGGGTATCAGTCTCCGGTACTTCACTGCTGTCTGATTTCTGGCTCTGGCCTCTGTCTTGGGCTCTGCGTCTTGAGCTCAGTCTCTTTCCATACTTCTATCGCCATCCCCATGGCCTCTGGGGCCCCAGGAGCAGTTTTCAGCTTTGCTTAGTGTTTTAGTCTTGGCTGCACATTAGAAACACCTGGGGAGTGGATTATAATAGCTAAAGTAGCAAACCTTTCTTTGGTGTTATGGATTTTAAAAAGGAGCTCTCTGGAAAGTAACCTCACAGGGTAATCTGATCATAAATTCCTGACTGGGCTGGTCATGGTGGGTTGTAATGCAGAGGCCTATAATTTTTTGGTAAAAGGTTTATCTTTGCCTAAGTAAGCCTTGCCCATTGTTTCTGTGAATCTTGGTTGACACACCTTTGGAATAAGCCTTAATCACTCTCAAGAGAGCACATGACCCTAACTACCCTGTAATCTAATCTGTCTTGCTTTTTCCTACCTTCATGTAACTTTCCTTATGTTCCCTCCTTCATTTCAAATGTATAAAGGAAGCTGCAAAACTTACTCTCCAGAGCATTTGAGATCTTGCTCCCTGGCATATGTCATCAGTTTGCTCGAATAAACTCTTATAAAAATCCCTACATGTTTGGACATTTTTACATCAACTATTCATATCCTATGCCAGGCACAGCTATACTTATGTGAACTCATTTATCCTTACTACAACCGAATGAGGTAGGTATTATCATTAGCCCCATTCTACAGCTGAGAAAACAGAGACCTCAAGAGGCCACTTCCAAATAGGCAGAACTGGGAGCAAACCTGTGCTCCTTAAACTTGAACATGTATACTAACTGCCTGGGGATCTTATTCAAATGCAGATTCCTGACTTGGTAGGTCAGGAGTAGGGCTTGAAATTCTGCATTTCTAACGGCCTCCCAACGTGATGCCAATCGTCTGTGCACCACACTTGGCGAAGCAAGAGTTTTACCCATTACATGTTACCACCTCTTGGTCCAGAGCAGCGGTTCTCAAAGTGTGGTCCCCGGACCAGAAGCATCTGCTTTATCTGGCAACTTGTTAGAAATGTAAATTCTTTGAGCTACTGAATCAGAAATTCTGGGCGGGATCCAGCAATTATGTTTTAAAGGACATTCAGCTGATTCTGATGTACATGAAAGTTTGAGAACCTCTGAGAGTGTAATGAGACCAATCAAATCTCTGGGACTGCAGCCCAGATTTTAGAGTTCCCCCGGTGACTGTAAAGCCAGCAAAGGCTGTCAACCACTGGCCTGGCCAGAGGGACAATCCCAGTTTATGTAAGTAAAACAAATACACCACCTGATTTTGAAATTTGCTGCAGGGTTTGAGTAGGACTTAGCAAATCCAGGTGGGCGGTATCCAGGAGATGACAGTTGGGAAACTGAATTTAAAAGAGAAACAGAAAGGAGGCTAGAGCAGGGAGCCTGGAATTCTGGAAAGACACCCCTAGACTGGCAAATCCTTAGATCCCATGGAGTGGGGGAAGGGGAGAAAGCTGCCCCCAGTCACCCCTATTTTCCTTGTGAGAGGCACAAAATAAGGGGGCAGATGATTTTGAAGAAATTGGGGTTCTTGGGGAAGCCGGGATGGCTCAGCGGGTTAAGCGCTCGCTTTGAAGCCCTGGGGACCGAGGATCGAATCCCGGCCCCGGCCTGTGCAGACCCATGTGATGAACTGGGGTGTGCTTCCCAAATGCAGTGAGGCCTCCAGTACAGTTCAAAAATAAAATAAAATAAAAAATAATAATAATAAAAAAATAAAAAATAAAATAAGAATGTGGGGTTCGGTAGAAGGCTTTCTTAGAATTTGAAGGGATACCTGTAAGGTTTTGGGGGTGCCAGAGCAAAGGTGATGGCCCTGGATGCGTTGTCTCAAGCATACTGCATAATAAATAGTGCTGATAGTGGTACATGAAGTGTGCTGAGTGCTTTGTACTCACAGTATGGAATCCTCATGATGACCCTATGCGGTAAATACTGCTCTTCTGCTGATGAAGCTGAGGCTTTGTTGTAACCATCAATTCATCCTTTACCTATCTCTTTCTCTCTTTCTTCCTCTGACTCTCCCTTTCTCTGTCTCTCATACACACATCCTGTACTGTTTTCTGTTCACCAGCAAATGCTGCTGGCTATCCCTTCAAAGTGTTTCCAAATTCACCCACTTCTCCTTTCAGCACCCCCATCCTGGTCCTGTCTATGGCTCCCTCCTGCTTGGTCACTCACACCAGCCTCTACCCCCGCCCGAACTGTTTCACACACACAGAGATGCTGTTCTCCCTCTATTCGAATGGTTTCCATTTCACTAAGAATAACATCCAAACTCCCTGCCTTTCACAGCCCTTTGAGGTCTGTCCCCTCCAGGTGTTCTAACTCCATGTCCCCCTTCACTGCCGCTCCTCTAACACATGGACTCACAGCTGTGTCTTGAAGAAACCCCTTCCTGCCTGTATCCATCAGGGCTCTTAGTTGCATGTAACAGAATGCACATGGGCTAGTCTGAGCAGTAAAGACAGCCAATTAAAGACACTGGGAAGCTTGTAGATTATCAGAGAGAGCAGAGAGGCAGATTATCAAGCTAATAACCTGGAATAATCCCCAAGCACACCACAAAGGCCTTTTTTTGGGGGGAAAACCCTGTCCTGGCTGCTTAGAACTTTGACAGTCAGGACCAGACTCTAGGGACCTCCTTCACAACACCCCCCAAAGAACCAGAGGCTTCTGTTACAAAGGCCACCAGCTGACTACTCTCCATTTTTGTAGCCACCTCTTCTTGTGGCTCATGTATTTCTTTTTTAACAGCAAAACTCATCATTTATTGAGCCCTTATTATCTCCCAGTTACTGTTATTCACTTCATTTAATTCTCATGATCACTCCCTGAAGTAGGTCTTAGTTTTAGCTCAGTTTTATAGATGAGAAAACTGAGGATCAGCAAAATGAAGCAATCTACTGAAGGTCAACCAATTGGTAAGTGGGAAAGCCAGGCTTTAAACTCAAATCTGTCTTAGGTATTTCATATTCCTTATTCCTACTTGACATTATAGTATATATATTTTTGGTAATAGCTTTAGCAAGATATAATTCACATATCATATAATTTGCCCGTGTAAAGTGCACAATTCAATAGATTTTAATGTAGTCACTGAGTTGTGAAGCCACCACCACAATCAGTTTTAGAATATTTTCATCACCCCCAAAAGAAATCCTGTATGCTTTAGTAGTCACCCCTCATTTCCTCCCACCCCTGTCCTCGAACCCAACCTGAGGCAGCCACTAATTTACTTCCTATCTCTATGGATTTGTCTATTCTAGACATTTCATACAAATTGAATCATACAGTATGTGGTCTTTGTGCTTAGCTTCTTTCACTTAGTATAATGTTTCACGGTTCATCCACATTGTGGTGTAAATCAGTACTTCATCCCTTTTTATGGATGATAATATTCCACTGTACTAGAGAGACCAGATTTTGTTTATCTGTTACCAGAGGGCAACCAAGTCCGGGCTCCTGCTGCCTGCATTGTTCAGCCAATAGATTGACACAGGAGTTGGGTCATACAATAAGTGTTTATTACCAGGGCACCTATGACCTGAGAAGGTGGAAGTTGGGTTGAAAAAAAGGAAAGAAGTCTTTACTTCAAAGCTACATAACTTTTAAACATGCAAAGAGAAATAGCCCTGCTGCCACGCCCAGACCTGTCCTAGACTGCACCTGGAGCTCGTCTTTCTTTTAACAATACCGTCCTCTGGAGAACACAAGCAGCTGCAGAATGATCCTTCATGTGTGTCCCCAAGGTACTGGAAGGCGAAGTCCAAAAAGCCCAAGGAAAAGGAGAGAGCAGTCTCTGCCCTCCCTCCATTCACCATCCTCTGGGAAGCACAGGCAGCTGGTGCTCAGTCCTCCAGGCTGACCTCTGACCTCCTCAGCTCTCACCTGTCTACCTATCTTCCCCAACTATGCTACCAGGGCTGGGCACCGGAGCCCCTGCCACTCCTAGCTGGCTGAGGTGGCTCTCCCTTTCTGATCAAGAGCTCCCCTCAAACCAAACCTCAGTGCGCCTAGCCTCCTGCTTTCCACCCTCCTGTTTTTATGTCCCAGCCCAGAAGGGAGCAGAAGAGTCTCTTTTTTCCTGTCAATTATGACCCATTACTGCCAATTACCCATATCTGCCAGCCTGCAGGGCTTTTGTTCTTGTCAATTGTGGTCAATTAGGCCAATTACTACTATGCGTCCATCAGTGCCCCCACCCCCACCCTGAGCTTCCCTCAGGACAGGAGGGAGATCTGTCAGATGCCTTGCCCACTTGTTTATGGTTGCCCTGGCAGCCTCCTCCTTCTCTGACCCCTCCCTTTACCCTGTTACAATTCTCCCCTTTAACGCTCTAGACCCTTGTAATCTTACAAGGGCAAGTGGGTAAAGGTCTCAGCCTTCTGTAGCTACTTCTTGCTGGTGGGGGGTGTAGTCCTACCTATCCCAGGGTCCAGAGAACAAAGACTTGGGAATTAAGGAAAACCTACAGGAGCGGGTAGAATCTTGCAAAGTCCAAGTCAGTTGGCTGTTCCAGGGAGGTGGTGTATGCATTGTCCTAAGAATGGCATCATTGAACAGGTTGGCATCCTTGTAGTCTAGAGGTACCAAATTTGGCAAGGAGGTTAGAATACATAATCAGAACCATGACGAAGGTAAAGAGAAAAATACAAGCACAAAGAAAACTTCTTATCTTTTAAATTGTCTACAAAAATTGCTTCTTCACGCCTGGTGCCTTTGATTACTAAAAACATTTCCTTCCAACTTAATGTGAAGTTTTAACTCTTAGAAACCTCAGTTTCTTTTCAAAATGGAACAAAACCAAAGTCCAAGGCAAGAACAGAGTTTCAAAAAGAGGGGGACAAAAACTAGTCTTAGAATGCTGTCTCACGTCAACCGGTACACACAAACCAGTCCTATAGATGACCTTGTCACACAAGCCACTTATGGTAGAGACATACGTTCAATGCTGGTGTATCAACCAGCATTATGGCCCATAATAGTCCATAGTCCAAAACTGCAGAGACAGAGGATTCCTGATGTACACAAAACAGCGAAGTTCAAACAAAGTTCCCATGAGATAAAAGTAACCAACGAAGAATAACTATAAACAAGAACTGAGGTTTTAAGTTTAAAACTTTCACAACCTTCTATATCTCAAGATTTCTCCTCACAAATCTACAACTTTTCTAGTTCCTCTTGGTTTGTCTTTTTCCATTTATTCAGAAACAATCACCTCTAGGACAAACCACTTTCTTGTCAGTTCCTTCATGAAAGTAGTTCTGTACCTTACAACACACATAAGGTAATATGGAAAAGGAAAGGAAACGTTGTCACTTTGCTTGGATGCCACTATCCTTTTTCTTTTTCTTCTTTTTTTTTAAGGTTTTAATCTTCTTAAAGATTTATTTTTATTGTTTTTGAGAGAGAGAGAGAGAGAGAGAGAGAGAGAGAGAGAGATACAGAGACAGAGAGAAGGGGGAGGGCCCAGAACAGTCTCCATAGTTGCACATCATCGGTTTTTTTCCACATAGTTTCATCCCACAGGTGAGTGCGGGACTTCACAGGGCAGGAACTGGGCCGGGGTCTTGCCCTGGTGAGAACCGAACTGGGGGCACTCCCCAGCTCAGCATGTGGGTCCACATGGGCCGGGGCTGGGATTCGATCCTCGGTCCCCGGGGCTGCAAAGTGAGCGCTTAACCCACTGAGCCATCCCGGCTTTCCCTGCTATCCTTTTTCAAAAGAGATCTTTCAAATCTCTTTCAGGAGTGCCAGTCCAGCTTTCTCTCTCAGCATCAACCACAGCAGCAGGTCTGAGTCTTCCTCAGGCAGTGCCTGTTTTATCTGGGTGTAGTGGATCCACGGCTCAGTCAGATAGATGGACCTGTAATGAACAAACTCATACAAAATGGTTAGTATTTGCCCTAAATGTTCATATTGCCTAATCTTCAACTCTCACTTCAAATCCAAAGGGGCGCTCCTAAAACGGAGATCTGAAAGGGCCTCCCATAAACTATTTCAAAAGGGCTCAATTTAAGCCCTCTTCTGGGTGCTACCCTAACTCAGAGCCAGGCTATAGGGAGTGCCTGGTCCCACCTCAAATGTGTTTCCTGGGGTATTTTTGCTGGAATCAGCAGGAGACTGTTGACCACTGTTCCAGCCTGAAGGGTGGCCAGGGACAATACACACAGTGACCCCATTGGGGAGCAGAGCCAGGTGT
This sequence comes from Craseonycteris thonglongyai, assembly GCA_004027555.1. Lineage (NCBI taxonomy): Eukaryota > Metazoa > Chordata > Mammalia > Chiroptera > Craseonycteridae > Craseonycteris > Craseonycteris thonglongyai. The sequence goes on along the minus strand of PVKE010024398.1, from coordinate 4,587 downwards.
TCTTAAAAATGCTCCTGTCTGTGCGCAGGGCAGGCAGCTCCTCTTTGCTGAAATCCCATCCTTTTATTTTTTTTATTTTTATTTTTATTTTTTTTGACAGAGAGAGAGAGCGATACAGAGACAGAGACAGAGAGAAGGGGGAGGGCCCAGAACAGTCTCCATAGTTGCACATCATTGGTTTTGGTTTTCCCACATAGTTTCATTACACAGGTGGGTGCGGGGCTGCACAGGGCAGGAACTGGGCTGGGGTCTCACCCTGTTGAGAACCGAACTGGGGGCACTCCCCAGTTCAGCATGTGGGTCTGCACAGGCCGGGGCCAGGATTCTATCCTCGGTCCCCGGTGCTGCAAAGTGAGCACTTAACCCACTGAGCCATCCCGGCTTCCCCCTGGAATTCCATCTTAACACCTCACTTTCTCCTATGGTTGTGTCAGGCCCTGGGAGCTGGGGTCTTTCCACCTGAGGTTAAGTCTTTTTCATCAGAGTCTCTGAGCATCTTTAAGCTCACTACCATCTGGGTGTCAGTTCCTCACAATGTCCCAGAGCCCAGCTCCTCACAATATCCTGACGCCACCTTCTTGGCCCTCCAGCTCCTGTCACTGAGGCCCGAGTGCCCAGGAGTACTACCTGGGGCAGCCATCACGTCATTCCTCAAGCTTGGGCCCCTCCTAGCCTGGCCCCGGCCTCAACCATGGGAAGCAGCGGTCTGCCTGTTGGGATCCTCTGCAAGCCTGGCCTCAACTAGGTCTTCAAAGCCACTGTCATCAGTGAGGTTCACTGTTAGGTGGGTTTGGACTCTCTGATGTGGCCTAGGGGCCTGGGGGGATTCCAGGCTTGCTCCCTGCAGGGAGACCTCCTCAAACATGAAGGCTGGCCTGCCCAAGTCAGTTGGGGGCCCCGGTGCACCAGGTAGTCCTCTACTCTCAAGACCTCTCAGACCTTTCAGAGAGGCCTGAAGCTTAGAGGACTCTGAGCCTAGGGGTCACTCAAACCCACGCCCCAGCTGGTCTCCTCAGGGCTCAGCTCGAGCAAGTCTCAAACAGCGTGGAACAGTTCCTGCCCTGTGTCATCCACACCGCCTTCTGGTTCTGCCACTCCTCCCTGAGCAGGAGGGACAGAGTCTCTGGGTCCCAGCTGCTCAGGCTGTCTCACAGTGTCCTCAGCTGTAACTCCTTGTCTCCAGCTCTGGCCACATCTATCTTGACCTGGACCCAAAAGGTGATTGACTCAGCCATGGGTTTGGGGCCACCAGGCTCTGGGCTGCCAGCCTCCAAGTCACCATCTCATAGTGTTGGGTCTATTCACTCAATTTCTTTAAACTCTCTACATGCAGCCAGAGCACCTGTGCAACTGCTCAGGAGGTACTTCAGGACAGGTGTCTGGCTTTGCCAAGCCCAGGTGCTGACAGAGGGACTCAGAGATGACATAGGCCTGAGTGTAATGTCTGTGACCATAGAAACTGCGGGCCAAGTCATTGGCATAAGAGGCAGTCGGGGATGCTGGGATAGCTCAACAGGTTGAGCACTTACCTTGCAACCACAAGTTGGGCGATTGAATCCTGGTTCTAGCCTGTGCAAACCCATATGCTGAACTGTGGCACAACTGGGAACTGCCAGGATGGCTCGGCAGCAAAGTTTCTCGTCTCCCATGTGCCTTCCATGCGGGAGGCCCCCTGCTTGGTCCCTGCCCTGCGCAGCCCCACATCCACCTGTGTAGAATGAAACTATGTCACAACTAATGATGCCCAGGCATGAAGACTGCTCTGGAGGAGAGGGCAGTCTTTGGGTTACCCCCTGCTCTCTGTTTGTCTGTCTGTCTCCCACTTTCTCTCAAACAATAAAATAAATCTTAAAAGAAAGAAAAGAAAAAAGAGACAGTCCTCACCAGACAGTCAGCTCTAGGCTTAACAGGCCTTGCAAGGCCTCCTGCATCCAGATCACAGCAGCTTTGCCACTTTCCACCAGCTGGGCCAGGCCAGGCAAACCAGGCACCTGCCAGCCTCGGGCAGAGTCATAAACCACCACAAGCGTTGGGGTGAATTCCCTGAAATTGCACCCAAACCAAAGACTTCTGCTGCCTGGAGGAGTCCTCACCAACACCGTCCTGCAGCTGCTAAATGAGGAAGCAGTACTGGCCAGGAAAAGCAAAGCGGCCCATAATAGCATCCGGTCCATCAGCATCTGTTTTATTCAGATCGTGCCCACTGGCGTCAACTAGCTGATGGGAAGCTATCCTTTGACAGGCTCTTGGAGAAACTAAGTGGGGAACTCCACAAGGGGCACTTTTATTCTCCAGGAGCACGGAGCTCAAGGCCTTAGGCCGAGCTGTGTGCGTAGCTCATTGCTTCACTAGGGCTTTTGTCCCCTTCCACCGCCAAAAGCTGCCCTGAGTCACAGCCTCATAATCCTGGAATCTCCCCTCCTGGATTTGTTGTTCCAGGTACCTGGGTGGACACTGGGGTTAGACACCAAGTGGCCATCGCTAGCTACCTGTGCCCACTCTGGCAGGCTCCCCAGCTGCCTTTGGCCTCCCAGCTGGGCAGTCTGTTGCTGGTCGTAAGCCCTCAGGATGGCATCTGGAAGCTTGACCAGGAACTACTTCAAGCCCAGGTCTGAAGACCATTTGCCATCCCCAGGTACCATGGCCAACAGAGCACAGGGGCTGGGCATCGCAGAGCAAACTCCGTGAATACCATCACCCCTGGCTCCAAGAACCCCCCACACTGACCCAATACAAGTGAGTCCAAAGGAGAAAATGAGGCATAGGCCCAGCCTCTGGGCAAGACTTCCTGCTTGACTCTGTTTATTAGGCAACTGTCCCGCTCCAGATAGGGATGCTCCTTGACCAAATTGGGTGCCCAGATGTGTCTTTGAAGAGGAGAACCTTCCATTTACCTTTTCTACTGTTGCCACCCATGGAGGTGGGGGGATAGTTGGGGATCGCAGGTATTGATTTCCAGTTCCTACATTATTAAATTCTTTCTCATCCTTTAATTCCCCTGGTTTAAAGTCAGGTATTGTAACAGCTGTTGGTTCTGGCGCTGAGGCAGATTGCCTCTGAACCATTAGCTTAGTTCACCCCCCTTGCTTGCATCTGATTTATGTAGACTCATAAACATTCGCACATAAGGTATCCCATCCCATTTTCCTGATCTTTGACAAAACAATTCCAGTTGTGAAATAGAATAGTAACTTAAAGAACCATTGAGTGGCCAGCATTCCCCTAGATCTAAATTATACCTTGGCCAAGCAGTATTATAGTAGAACATTAGTTCCTTTTTTGTTAATAGCCCATGAACATAAGTTTGCCAATCATTTAATATCCTGTCCAATGTACTCCCAGTTGGGATCCAGATTTTAGATCCCATTGCTGATCTCCAAATTAAAAATGGTTGTACAAACAAGAAAAAAAAATCTGGATATACAAATGGACACACAGACACAGACACATAGCCACTGTACAGACATTTTTCCTAGATGTGTGGTCGAATCACACCTGTCTAGGATGTGCGAATTACACTTGGTTTAGAACACATGAATTGCACCTGGTTTAGACAAAGTTCTCGGGGACTCTAATCCCAAAAGGCCACCTCTTAGTCCCCGGTGTTTGCTTGTCTTATACCGTCTTTCAGGATATGCTTCACCTGCAACACCAGGATATAACCGTGGTCACGGGGACTCTAATCACAGTGGAGACTGTAACCCCAGAAGGCCACCTTTTTGACCTTTTGTCTTACACCGTCTTTCAGGACGTTTCTCTACCAGAAACACCAGGATATAATCATGGTCACGGGAACTCCAACTCCTCATAGGGACTCTGACCCCAACAAGCCACAATTCACATCACAATTCACATAAAACCAGCACCAGAAAAACCTCAGACACACAAACCAAAAGGGGAGAAGACTCAAGGGGTTTACACTAGGATGTCCTTCATCCTACTCCAAAATGTTTAAATAAAAAAACTTATTCCAGTCACTGACACATTGCCGTTAATCCTCTTCAGAATACTCCCCCTCACTTCCAACACAATTATTATCCCATAATTCTTGCCACTGTCTGAAGCAGTTCTGAAAGTCCCCTTTCATGAGTGTCTTTTGTTGGGCTATCGTGGCTGCCTCAATGTCCTGAATCAAAACGTTTGACTTTGGAGAAGGGCCAGAAGTCTTACAGTGCTAGATGCAGTGAGTGAGGTGAATGAGAACACACCGTCATGTTTTTATTTGATAGAAATTGCCATGCCAGAAGCGATGTGTGACACGAAGTATTGTCATGATGGAGGATGAAACCATTTACCCATTTCTCAGACACTCACAAATGAGAACTTCCAGAACTGCTTTAGAAAGTGGTAAGAATGATGGGATAAGTGTGTCTGAAGTGAGGGTGAGTGTTTTGAGGAGTATTAGTGGCAATGTGTCTTTTATTGTAATGAATTTTTTTTAAACTTTTTTTTTTTTTTTTTTTAAGAAATTCTCTTCTGGGGAAAGCCGGGACGGCTCAGCGGGTTGAGCGCTCGCTTTGAGGCCATGAGGACCGAGGATCGAATCCCGGCTCCGGCCCAGGCAGGACCCACGTGCTGAACTGGGGA
>PVKE010024397.1:0-23841 GCA_004027555.1 Craseonycteris thonglongyai | reverse complement strand
TGTTGATTATAGCCATTCTAACAGGTGTAAGATGGTATCTCATTGTGGTTTTTATTTGCATCTCCCTAATTGCTAGTGAAGTGGAGCATTTTTTCATATATCTGTTGGCCATATGTATGTCTTCCTGAGAGAAGTGTCTGTTAAGGTCATCTGCCCATTTTTTAATTGGATTGCTTGTTTTTCTCTTGTTGAGTTGTACAAGTTCTTTGTATATTTTTTATATTAGCCCCTTATCAAAGGCATTGTTTGCAAATATTTTCTCCCAGTTAGTTGGTTGCCTCTTTGCTTTGTTGATGGTTTCCTTTGCCTGCACTCTCTTACATGTCTCACATGTTTGACACTGTGTTTCTCATCACCCAGAAGACTAGGAAAGCATTGTTCTCAGCTAGTGAACAAATGGAAAATAACGCCTTTTTCCAGATTCAAGGGAAATAGACTGTCTTTTCATTGAGAGGAAATGCAGTCCAGGGAAAAGAAGGTGGATACAGGGACAGGTTAAAGAATTGGGGCCATACACAGAATCTACTACAAGCTCAGAGAATCAATATAATCTGCTAGGTAACTCTCCATTTTCCCAACATATTCTCTCTTTACATATGCTCTTCTCAATAGACGATCTATAAACAGCACTCTCTAGGTTTCTCTAAGATTTAATAAAGAGGAAATTCTTAAACCTTATGAACAACATTTCTCCCTGTGAAATCTGAAACACTCTAGCTAACTGATAAGATTATACCAGAGTTGCCACTGATTGCCATCAATATTTCATTGTTTTCTGGTCTAAACTTTATTCCAGAGCAGACTAGTTTTTTTTTAAAGCAGAAAAAGGTCCCTAATTTTGTCTCCTATTATATCACAATACTTGATCAAAAATATATATTTATCTATATGTTTTTTAAATATTTTTAGAAATATATGACAAAATAAGATTTTAGAAATAGAGTATCACAAGTTAATTTCTTGATCAATTGCAATAGGAGTCATTCTGGGTGAAAATTAAAATACACATACCGTACTACCAGGAATTTTTTTTATTATAAAATGGCATTCAAGAACTCTGTTTTGGTTTGGTTTGGTTTGGTTTGGTTCTTGTTTTGCTTTTGAGTGACCACACTGAATTCTCTTCTTTGAATATGTTCATAGAATGAGTTATTTAGTTCTCAAATAACTAGGTTTTATCATTATTTCTTTTCTTCACAGTTTTTTATTCTTTTTCTTTATTCTATAACTGCCCTGAGACCTCTTTAGAAATAATATATAAGTGAAAAATATAAGTCGCCTCTTCCTACAGTTTGAAAATCTATAAGTGTATTTATGGGAGAACCTAATATTTTCACCAGTTGTCTTTCCTTTTCTAAATATATTCCAAGTGATTCTGAAAAAAACAAAGGGAATAATTTATTCTTGTTCCTTTTAATTTTATTTATTTTTCCAGTATAAATCAAGAATAGTGTAACAACATGAGGAACTATAATATGCTCATCGTGGTATTTCCATCTTGCTGAATTGATTATGCACCAGCCAGCCCAATTTTCCCCAACAGGTAGGTGCACATTCAAAATATAATACCCTAAGAAAGAGAAATGTGAAAGCAATTTGAAATACTCCCATTACTTCCCAAGTCTACTGAATCTCTTAATTTAGCCCCCTTGTATCAGCTAATTTCACTGTCATAAAAGTTCTTTTTACAAATGATTAGTTACAAAATAGTCACAGGGATGTAAAGTACAGTATTTATAATACAATCAATAATATTGTAATAACTAAGTATAGCGTCAGGTGGGTACTAGACTAATTGAGAGGATCACTTCACAAATTATAAATGTCTAACCACTCTGCTGTTCACCTTAAACTAATATAAAATAATACTGAATGTCAACTGTTATTGAAAAAATTGTATACCCACATTTTCACTTTTAATTTTATTCTATCCTCTGCATAAATTTACCATAACTAAAATATATATGAACTAAAAAAAAAAAAAAAGTTCATCTTTACTCCACCTGACAGTTTGCCTACCTTTCTGTATGTTGGAATGTAAAAAACAATTTCAAGAAATAAAACCATCTCCCATAACCTATCTCTGCTAATGTCAACCAAATTGATTGCTTGACCTTTACTAAGTCTACTGACTAGATGGTGCAATGTTTGGGGATTAAAAGTGCTGACTTATTCCTTTTCTAAGTCAAGTTTAAACTCTGATTACCCAAAATCAAACCCTGTACACTTCTTAACCCGCCCTCACTTCGCACCACTGTCTCTGACATTTGGACACCACTTATTGATTCCATTTTTAGCAGCTATCTTTAAAGAACCTCCAGCTTTAGCTGCACTAGCATTAAAATGGCAGACACCCAACGGCAAAAAAATGACCCATTTTGACACAGGCATGTATAATCCTTCAGCAGAAATAACTGGGCACAACAAAGTTATCAGTTTAACTGACCATTCTGGTCCAATTACAATTATCAGAATTAACAAACAGTTTTAGTAACAGAGACATTCAGAATTAAGAGTTTTCCTTTTTAAGAAAGAAAGCAGGATAAGAATCATTTATTTTTATAGTTACCAAATATTTGGAGTATAAAATCTATGGACTAAAATCTATTTCTGTCTACAGATGAGTTGTTAGTTCAGTGGGGCAGAGCTTCACTCATGACCATAAACCCCCAGCATCACCATAGACACACCCACACTACAAAGATGAGATAACGCACTGGTTTAAAAAATTTTAAAAAGGTATTTTCTAAGTCTAACTATTATACTAAAAAACTCACTCTGGATACATATCAACTGGCTTTTGTTTAGCTTACAATTAAAAAAATAAATATCCTTTCAAAAAGGATTTCTAAGTACTTTTAAAATGGCAAATACTCATCAGAAACTAATGTAATACTGAACATCAATTGTAATTGAAAAATAAAACAACAAAATAAAATAAATAAATAAGATGGCAAATATTTCTAGTTAAGCATATTGCTCACTTTTGATAGCATATTTACAAATCATTCTTCACTTCAAAGGTCATAGACAATTCTCCCGTTTTCAAATAGTGAGTAAATCAAGCCTCCCAGATTACTATCCACAACTAGATTTGAATATAAAACCCTACACTTATATAAATAATTAATAGAGCACCACTGTTGACTCAATATAAAATTTAGATTAGAGCATACCATGCATCTTAACTTCTTGTATGGTTCAGTTTTGAGCATAAAGACACTATAAAACACAGGCCCAATGCCATTTGAGCAGCTTTCCCATTGACATGAAAAGATTTTGTAGTTCAGTTACACATTGTATAAGTATTTTCCCACCTAATACCTAACATAGAGTGAAGGTGGTCAAGTTAAGGGCACTGTTAGTAGTTAATATTGTATTCTTAGAGATCCCATCTCATAAAATTAAATTAGAATGTAAAGAACAGAATCCACACTTTCTGCCATTGAGGAAGAATTCCTCCTGGAACCAATTCATATTGGCTCTGAAGAGTTGACTGTATTTAAGAATCTATCTTCCCAATGTGATGTTCAGTGATATCACGTTGGTAGCTTGAAACTGGTCGTGGTGGGACTACGTACACCACAGAAATTAGCAAACACTACTTGTAACTTTACAAATTTATTATCAGAGAGATGAAAGTGTTCTATATGCATACTGTCCAATAGAGCAGCTGCTAGCCACATGTGGCTATGGAGCAGGTGAAATATGGCTACAGTGACTGAGGAGCTTAATTTTTATTTAATTTTAATTTAAATACTCCTATGTGTCTATGTGTAGGATATCACTTTGGACAGTTCAGTTCCACAGTGAAATAACAAGTGATGGCAACTGCCAAGAGTCACAAAGACTGAGGCAGCTAAGGCTTGAGAGGAAAGAGAAGACCCAAGAAAGGGGTCACTTCAGATCTTAGAATAATAAAATGTAAAACAAAGCCTTTCCAGGTTCTATCACTCTTTAATCTGCTATAGATACATTTGCTCAGTCCTAGAACAACCTACTATGGGAACAGGCAGGTGAAGGTCACCTCCTCATGAATGTAGCTCAGTAAAATGGCCTTCAGTAAAATAGAGGTAAAAACCTCTATTTTATACCCTAAAATAGAGGTTCTCAAATTTTAGCGTGTGTCAGAATCAGCTGAAGAACTTGTTGAACCATAGATTCCTGGATCCCCCAGTTTCTTACTCAATAGGTCTGAGTTGGGGACCAAAAAATTGCAGCTCTAATTCCCAGGTAATGTTGATACTAATGATATAGGGGCCACACTTTGAAAACCACTACTTTCAAACTAATTTGGGACAGCCAGGAAGGCTCAGTGGGTTAAGTGCTCACTTTGCAGCCCTGGGGACTGAGGATTGAATTCCAGCCCCAGCCCATACAGACCCATATGCTGAACTAAGATGTGCTCCCCATGCAGGAGGCCCCTAGTTCGGTTCTCACCGGAGTGAGCTTGCTATGTGTGAGAGGCCCCTGGCTTGGGCCGCAGCTGATGGGGAGCGCCTCCCATGTGGGAGTCCCCCAGCCCAGTTCCCCCCTCACCCACCTGTGTGGAATGAAACCATGTCGAAAACTGATGATGTGCAACTCTGGAGACTGCTCTGGACACTCCCCCTTCTCTCTGTCTCTGTCAAAAATAATAAAAATAAAACTTTAAAACTAAAAAATAAAGAAGCTAATTTATGTCCATTTCTAACTCATGTTCCGTCAATCACAGTCTATGTGCTTTTCACTCAGGCTGAAGTTCTATTGACTGTGTTCCCTGAGATACTAGAGCAAATCTCACTACTCTTTTGTTGGTTAATTCTGGAATTGAAACTATAAGAAATGTAACAAGTTCTCCCACTTTGCCTTTTCCCAGGTCTCTGGAGGTCTGTTGTTCTTACTATGCCAGATGTTACATTTGGATGTGCAATTTGAAGTTTCTAACCATGGCCCCAGCTGTTTATGAAAAGTACAGACACCAACTAATCTCTTTCTGTCTTTCTTTCTCACTCTCTCTCTCCCCAGCGCTCCTAATACCTTCCAATAGTGTACACTTAACACAAGTACAAAAAGCCAAAATAACCTCCAGGATATACCTGCACTTTGCAAACTCCTTGACAACATAGATTCAGCAGGAGCTAAATGAGTCCCTTTACCAGCAGAAAGATGGTATAGAGGGACACTTCCCCAAATGGAAATATACCTATTAATATTTGAGTAGATTGGAGGCCTAGAAACCTGGATCATGAGAGTATATGGTTTATCAGAGCCTTCTTTGAGACTGTTTTAAGTCCAGTTTAACGAAGAAGGAGCAATAAAAGCTCTGTGCTTGTTTCTGGTCTGTTCCATCCCCCTCACCCAGAGGAGTAAAACGATGGTAGTTAGGAGGCAATTTTAGAAACCAGTCCCAAGAGAACTAGGATTAAAGAATGACCGATAAAGACAAGGTTAGCAATCAAGACAAAAAATGATAGCTAAAGTACATGTTGGTGCTATAAAGAGAACTTATAAAGCTGGAGAATCACAAATGGGTCAACTTCTGAGGCACCAGCCGTTGTGTTAAGTGCTCGGAGTTTTATTTCTGATCAGGATGGTCCCTCATTCTCTAAGACAGGCTTCTGTTCTGTCTAATTAACACCTTGTTTGAAAATGAAGAAACGTTGTTGAAGTGGCAGCAGAGGTCCCAAACTCTGTTCTTTCAGTGACATGTGGCAATGGTTTCCCCTGAGTTAAATCACTTTTAGAGCAAGGAAAACTTCTTGGCATTTTTACTATAAACAAGAGATTAAATCTAAACCCAAAGAATAGTATTGAATAAATAAAAATGGGTATTCCCTATTATTTCTCTTTGCATATAAATAATTTATACTATAGATTATTTTGCATAATTTCAACTCCATTTAAATTGGCCTTAAATAGTTTTCTTAGTGGCAGAAACAAATGATACATTTCAAAAATGCAAATTAATTTTAAGATTAGCCTGAACAAAATCTTTTCAGACAGTAAACCAAATTGTACCCCTCACATACATACAACAAAAATTTCTAATGTATACCTTAGTTTTCTACAAACCTCACTATCTCCTCTGCTCAGAAAATCAAGTTGGCTTATTTGTCAAAAAATATTATTCATATTCTCCAGCCACTAAAAATGGTAAAAACTGAAGTTAATGGCATGCCTTAAAATATAGCAATCACATATGTGAGTCCATCACACACACACACCATATCAGGTAGATACTAATTTTTATCTCTCCTTTTTCATTCCCTCTCACATATTTTCTTAAACCATCTACATTCACCAGGACCTGCAATTACATCTTTTTCCATTTTACACTTTCTTCATCTTTAAAGGACACACACTTCATAACACCAAGAGGAAGGGTTGAGCTGATGTTCACATTAACAGACTTTAATTCTCCACTGGGAGCAAAGTATTCTTATTCTGTAAGTATTATATACACTGACCCCTAAGATAAGATATCCTTTAAAAAAAAAAAAAAGAATTCCAAATGGATCATATATATACCTAATGCAGAAGTAGTTTGGTATCAGAGCTTGGAAAAAAAAAAAATGTCTGTTTCTAGTACTGCCTGGATAACAGAGAGGGTGTCTATTACTCATATGCGAAACTTTTCTAGCAACTTATAAGTTAATTATAAAAGAAAATCAGGGGAAGCCAGGATGGCTCAGTGGGTTGAGCGCTCACTTTGCAGTGCCAGGGACCGAGGATCGAGTCCCGGGCCCGGACCGTGCGGACCCATATGCTGAACTGGGGAGCTTCCCCAGTTCAGTTCTCTCTCTGTCTCTATCTCTGTCTCTGTACCTCTCTGTCAAAAAAGAAAAAAAGTAAAAATAAATAAAATATTAAAAAAACTAGTATCTTTAAAAAAAAAAAAAAAAAGAAAATCAATCTTTGTTTTTCTAGCACCCCCTCTTCATCCAGTCTTCTTTTCCATTCCAGAGCCTCTTATTAATAATGAGCATTCATTATTTTTTATTATTAGTTTCAGGTGTACAAAACAGCATAACGCTTAGACTTTACATACCTCATGAAGTAATAACCCCAAGTCTACTACCCATCTAACACCTTACATAGCTATTATAATACCACTGACTATATTCCCTATGCTATAATCTACATCCCATGACCGTATACATTTTTAAGTTATAGCTGACATTCAACATTATTTTATATTATTTTCAGATATACAGCATAGTGGGTAGGCATTTATGTAATTTATGAACTGCTCCCTCCAATAAGTCGTGTCCATCTGACATCACACAGTTTTTACACCATATTCCCATCCTGTATTTCACATCCCCTTGGCTATTTTGTGACTACCAATTTATACTTTCTAATCCCTTCACCTGCCTCGCCCTCAAACCCCCTTCTTCTACCAATCATCAGTTTGTTCTCTGTATCTATGAGTCTATTTCTGTCTTGTTTGTTCATTTACTCTGTTCTCTAGGTTGCACACAACCGCTGGGATGTCTTGGTGGCAAAGGTTTTCTCCTCCCTTGGGGGAGGCCCCTGGTTTGGTTCCCACTCCATGTGGTCCCATATCCACCTGTGTGGATTGAAACTATGTCACAAATAATTATGTACAACTGTAGAGACTGCTCTGAGACCTCCGCCCACCCTCTCTCTCACACACACACACCTTCTCTCAAACAATAAAATAAATCTTTAAAAAATATTAGATTCCACATATAAGTACATCATATGGTAATTGTCTTTCTCAGTCTGACTTAGCATAATAACCTCTAGGTCCATCCATGTTGTTGCAAATGGTAAGATTTCATTCTCTTTTATGGCAGAGTAATATTTTATTGTATAAATGTACCACAATTTGTTTATCCAATCATCTATTGATGAACATTTCAGTTATTTCCATGTCTTGGCTATTGTGAATAGTGCAGCAGTAAACATGCAGGTGCATATATTTTTTTCAATTTAGTGTTGCGGATTTCTTTGGATAAATACCCAGGAGTGAAATTGTTGGGTCATAAGGTAGTTCTATTTTTAATTTTTTGAGGAACCTCCATACTATTTTCCATAGTGGCTGCACCAATTTGCAATCCCACCAAAAGTGCTCAAGGATTCCCTTTTCTCCACATCCTCACCAACATTTGTTGTTCATCATTTTACTAGTGAAAGCCATTCTAACAAAAGCGAGATGGTATCCCACTGTGATTTTTACTTTCATTTCTTTGATAATTAGATGGTGAGCATCTTCCATATATCTATTGGCCATTTGTATGTCCTTTCTGGAGAAATGTCTACTCAGGACATCTGCCCATTTTTTAATGGGATTGTTTTTGTGTTTGGTTTTGGTTTTGGTTTTTTTTTTTGGGGGGGGGGTGACTTATATAGGTTTTTAACAAATTTTGAATATTAACCTCTTATCAGATGTATCATTGGCAAATATCTTCTCCTAATCAATAGGATATCTTTTCATTTTTCTGATGGTTTCCTTTGCTGTAGAAAACCTTTTTAGTTTGATGCAGTCCCACTGTTTATTTTTTCTTTTGTGTCCCTTGCCCAAGTACATATATCAGTAAAAATATTATTAAAGGTAATGTCTGAGATTTTACTTCCTATGTTCCCTATGCTGTAATCTAAAAATATTTCTAGAATTTTTATGATTTGGGGTCTTACATCTAAGTCTTTAATTCATTTTGAGTTTATTCTTGTATGTGGCATAAAAAGGTGGTTCAATTTCAATTTTTTGCATGTATCTGTGCAGTATTCCCAGTACCATTTATTAAACAGACTGTCTTTATCCCAATGTAAATTCATGCATCCTTGGTCATAGATTGACTGACCATATAGACATGCATTTATTTCTGGATTCACTATTCTGTTCCATTGATCTATGTGTCTGTTTTTATGCCAATACCATGTTCTTTTGATTACTGTGGCCTTGTATTGTTTGATATCTGGTATTGTGACACCTCCAGCTTTGTTCTTGTTTCTCAGGATTGTCATGGCTATCCTAATTCTTTTATGATCCCCTACAAATTTCAGAACTATTTGTTCTAGTTCCATGAAAAATGGCATTTGTATGTTGGTACAAATTGCATTGAATCTATAGATTGCTTTGGGTAGTATGGACATTTTATCTACATTAAGTCTTCCTTTCCATGAGCATGATACGTTTCCATTTGTTTGTCTCTTCTTTAATTCCGCTCTTCAATGTATTTATTTTTAAAGGTTTATGTTTATTGTTTTTGACAGAGAGAGACAGAGAGAAGGGGGAGGGCTGAGAGCAGTCTCCACAGTTGCACATTAGTTTTCTACATAGTTTCATTCCACAGGTGGGCATGGGGCTGTGCAGGCCAGGAACCAGCCAGAGGCCTCCCACGTGAGAAGCTCGCCCCAGTGAGGACCAGGGCCAGAATCCTGGGGCTGCAAATGAGTGCTCAACCCGGTGAGCCATCTTGGCATCCCCTCTCTTCAATGTCATAATCTTTTAAGTACAGGTATTTTATGCCCTCTGTTAAATTCATTCCTAGGTATTTTTTTGATGCAATTGTAAATAGGATTGTTTTCTTAATTACTCTTTCTGCTAGTTCATTATTGGTATATAATAATGCAACTGATTTCTGAATACTACTTTTGTATCCTGCTACTTTACTGAATTTCTTTATCAGGTCCAATAGTTTTGGGGTGGAATCTCTGGGTTTCTCTATATATAGTATCATGTCGTCTGCAAATAATGACGGTTTTACTTCACCCTTTGCCATTTGAATGCCTTTTCCTTCTGTGGCTAGGACTTCCAGTATTATGTTGAATAAAAGTGGAGAAAGTGGCCATCCTTGTATTTTTTTTTTAAGATTTATTTTTATTTAATTTCTGACAGAGACAAAAAGACAGACAGAGATAGGGAGAAGGGGGAGGACCCAGAGCAGTCTCCATAATTGCATGTCATTAGTTTTCCATATAGTTTCACTCCACAGGTGGGCACAGGGCTGCATTGGGCCTGGCAAAAACTGAACTGGGGGCACACCCCAGTTCAGCATATGTAAGGTGACCAACTTTTTTCCAGTGAAAAGGAGGACATAAATAAATAAGGAGTACATAAATAAATTAAAGAAACAAATATTGTAAATAAAAAAATGTATTCTTTGGAACAATAAACAGAAAGCATTATAATATAGTAAATAGATAATGCAGGCATGTTATGATTAATTATTTAAATATGAATATTTTTTGATTGAATGAATACTTTTTGTTAATGTGTCATTTTCTAACAAAATATTAGAAATATCCGTACAAGAACTATTTTTCATATTGAATTTCACAGCAAGTGCTGCAGCTAGAGTATCAATATTCAGTCTTGACTTTTCAGTTGTCCAAAAATCATTAGCAATTTAAAATACCCTTTCAACTGCTGCGTTAGTGCCAGGGCAGCACAATGTAAATTGGACTAGAAGAAGTAAATTTTCATATGGTATATGTGCATTTTTGAAATGGTTGAATATTTCCACCCATCTTTTATCAACTTCAACATGTTCATTTTCCCACTCAACCAATTTTTCAAAATTTAAATAAATATTCAGTTTTCTAATTTCTTCAAATAGACAATTGTCATCCATTTTAATGTCTGGTAGTTCTGTGGATAAAAACTGAACACAAGTCGAAAAGGAGGACATCTAGGAGGACACTTTTCAAGGGAGGACAGAACTTCCAAAAGGAGGACTGTCCTCCCTAAAGGAGGACGGTTGGTCACCTTAGCATATGGGTCTGCACAGGCCAGGGCTGGGATTCAATCCTTGAACTTGGGGCTGCAAAGGAAGTGCTCAACCCATTGAGTCCCCCCGGTATCCCCAGGCATCCTTGTCTTGTACCTGATCTTTTTTATTTTTTTTTGAAGATTTATTTTTATTGTTTTTTGACAGAGAGAGAGACAGACAGAGAGAAGGAGGAAGGCCCAGAGCAGTCTCCATAGTTGCACGTCATTAGTTTTCTGATATAGTTTCACTCCACAAGTGGGGCTGCACAGGGCAGGAACTGGGCTGGGGACCTCCCTCATGAGAGGCACACCCCCGCTGGAGGCCTCCTATATGGGAAGCACACCCCAGAGGCAGGAGCCAAACTAAGGGCCTCCCATATGGGAAGCTCACCCCAGCGAGAACTGCACTGGAGGCCTCCCACATGAAAAGCACACCCCAGTTCAGCACATGGGTCCACATAGGCTGGGGCTGAAATACAATCCTCAGACCCCAGGGCTGCAAGAGGAGCACTCAACCCACTGAGCTATCCTGGCATCCCTTGTTCCTGACCTTAAGGAGAATGATTTTGGCTATTTCTCCCTTGAGTATGGTATTAGCTGTAAGTTTGTCACAGGTAGTCTTCATTATGTTGAGATATGTTCCCTCTATTCCCACTTTGCTGAGAGTTTTTAATCATAAATTAATGCTGAATTTTGTTTAACACTTTTTCTGCATTTATTGCGATAATCAATAGCAATAAAAAATTTTCTTTTTATTTTGTTTCTGTGGTGTATCATATTAATTGATTTGCAAATATTGAACCAAACTTGCATTTCAGGAATGAATGCTACTTGTTCACAGTGTATGATCTTGTTAATGTATTGCTGAATTCAGTTTGCTAAGATTTTGTTGAGGATTTTTTTGGCCTATAGTTTTTTCTTCTTTCATGTCTTTGTCTGGTTTTGGAATCAGGGTAATGGTGGCCTCGTAAAATGAGCTTGGGAGCCTTCCTCCTCTTAAATTTTTTTGAATAGTTTGAAAAAAATAGGTGCAAATTCCTCTTTGAATGTTTGGTAAAATTCACATGTGAAGTGTCCTAGTCTAGGACATTTGTTTGTTGGTAGCTTATTGATTACTGATTCAATTTCATTGGTAGCAATTAATCTGTTCAGATACTCTGTTTCTTCTTGATTCACCCTTGAAAGATTGAATGTGTCTAGGAATGTATCCATTTCTTCCAAACTGTCCAAATCGTTGGCATATAATTGCTCGTACTACTTTCTTATAATTTTTTGCATTTCTGTGGTGTCAGTTATCATTTCCCCTCTTTCATTTGTGATTTTATTTATTTGGACCCTCTCTCTCTCTCTCTCTCTCTCTCTCTCTCTCTCTCTCTCTCTTCTTTTTAATGAGCAGGGTTAAAGGCTTATCAATTTTGTTTATCTTTTCAAAAAACTAGTTCTTGGATTCAGTAATTTTTTGAATTGTTTTTTTAGTCTCAATTTTGTTTATTTCTGCTTTTATTATTTTCTTTCTTCTACTCACTTTGAGCTTTGTTTGCTTTTCTTTTTACAGTTCCCTTCAGTATTAAATTAGACTGTTAATTTGAGATTTTTCTTGTTTCTTTAGATAGGCCTGCATTGCTATTAATTTTCCTCTTAGGGTGCTTTTGCTGTCTTCCATTAATTTAGTTTGCTGTGTTTTTATTGTCATTTGTCTCAAGATATCTATTGATGCCTTTCTTGATCTCATTGTTGACCTATTCATTATTTAGTAGCATGTTATGTAGTCTTCAAGAGTTTGTGTTTTTCAGTTTTGTTTTGTCTTTCTTGTAATTGATTTCTAATTTCATACCACGGTGGTCAAAAAAGACACTTGATATAATTTCAGTTTTCTTAAATCTATTGAGACTTGTTTTGTGGCCAAACATGCGGTCTATCTTAGAGAATGTTTCATACATACTTGAAAAGAATGTATATTCTTTGTTTTTTTAAGATTTATCTATTGTTTATGACAGAGAGAGAGAGCGATACAGTCAGAGACAGAGAGAAGGAGGAGGGCCCAGAACAGTCTCCATAGTTGCACATCATTGGTTTTTCCATATAGTTTCATTCCACAGGTGGACTGGGGCTGCACAGGGCAGGAACTGGGCCGGAGTCTCGCCCCAGTGAGAAATGAACTGGGGGCACTCCCCAGTTCAGCATATGGGTCCGCGCGGTCCAGGGCCGGGATTCGATCCTCGGTCCCCGGGGCTGCAAAGTGAGTGCCTAACCCACTGAGCCATCCCGGCTTCCCAAGAATGTATATTCTGCTGCTTTGGATGAAATGCTCTAAAATATCAACAAAATCCATCCGGTATACTATTTCCTTATTGATTTTCTGTCTGGAAGATCTTTCCTTTGGTGTCAGTGGGGTGTTAATGGCCCCTATTATGATTGTGTTACTATTGATCTCTGCCTTTATGTCAGTCAACATTTGCTTTATGTATTTAGGTGCTCCTGTGTTGGGTGCAAAAATGTTTAATAAGGTGATGTCCTCTTGTTCAATTGATCTCTTTATTATTATGTAATGTCCTTCTATGTCTCTTATTAAAGTTCTCATCTTAAAGTCTATTTTGTCCAATATAAGTAGTGCTACCCCAGATTTTTTCTCATTTCCATTTGTGTACAATATCTTTTTCCATCCCTTTACTTTCAGTCTGTGTGTGTCTTTCCATCTGAGCAGGATCTCTTGTAGACAGCCTATGCAGCTACCCTATGTCTTTTGATTAGAGCATTTAATACATTTGTATTTAAATTCATTATTAATAGATACATAGTTATTGTCATTGTATTATTCATATTTTTTATCTTCATTTGTTCCTTTGTTGTTGGGTTTTTTTTTTCTACTTAAAACGTTCCTTTTAACATTTCTTGTAACAATGTCTTGGTGGTAATAAATTCCTTTAGCCTTTTCTTGTCTGGGAAGCTCTGTGTCTCTCTTTCAATTTTAAATGATAGCCTTGATGGATAGAGTAGTCTTGGTTGTAGGCCCTGGTTTTTCATTACTTTGAATATTTCCTGCCACTCTCTTCTGGCCTGAAATGTTTCTGTTGAGAAATCAGCTAACAATCTTATGAGAGCTCCTTTATAAGTTACTAGTTGTCCTTCTCTTGCTAATTTTAGGATTCTCTCTTTGCATTTTCCTTTGGCATTTTAATTATGATGTGTCTTGCTATGGGCCTGTTTGGATTCATCTTGATTGTGACTCTCTATGCTTCCTGAACTTGCATGTTTATTTCTTTTCCCAGGTTAGGAAAGTTTTCAGTCATTATTTCTTCAAATAGGTTCTTGATCCCTCACTCCCTCTCTTTTCCTTCTGGTACTCCTTTGATGAGAATATTGTTATGTTTGATATTGTCCCATAGGTTTCTTAAACTATCTTCATTTCTTTAATTGTTAAATTTATTGGTGTGATATTGATTAGTAAAAATTACATAGGTTCTAGGTGTACTTTGTCTATGTGTTACATTATGTATTCACCGCCCAGAATCAGTTTTCTTTTTTAATTCTCTTTTTCTTTTTACTGTTCTAATTGGGTTTTTTGTTTGTTTTTTTGCTACCTTGTCTAATAAATTGCTGATTCTATCCTCTGCTTCATCTAATCTGCTATTGATTCCTCCTATATATTAATTTCAGTTACTGTATTCTGTATCTCTGACAGTTTATTTTTTTATAGTTTCTATGTCCTCCTTCATATGCTTACTATCACTCTGTTGAAATTCTAAGTTCAGTAAGCATTCTTACAACCAGTGTTTTAAACTCTATCTCTGGTGGGTTAATTGCTTCCATTTCATATACTTCTATTTATGGAGGTTTTTCCTGTTCATTTATTTGGGACATATTTTTTGTTTTCTCCTCTGGCTTCCTCGCTGTGCTTCCTTTTATGCAGTAAGTGGATCTCTTATGTCTCTCAGTCTTTGCTGGATGTCCTTATATAGTATACGTCCTGTGTGGTTTAATAGCAAAGTCTCCCTGATCTCCTGTGCACATGTTCCAAGAGTATCCTTAGATTGTGTTGTGTGTGTGTTCTTCTGTTGTCATTGAGTTTTGATTGCTTTTGGCACATCAGTGGGTAGAACTAATTCCCAGTCTGATTGACTGTGAGGATTGGTTATGCCCATAGTGTATGAACTGCTATTTGGGAGCTTACCCCTCAGACAGGGAGGTATTCACCTCAGTAGGCTCTTATCCCTATTAAGACCACCCTTTGGTGTCCCACATATGAGACTAGTCAGGTAGAGATGAGCATTAACTATTAATATGTTCTCACCATATGCCAGACATTGTTAAGCATTTTATAACTCTAAGCTTAGTATTTGATGTTAATTCAGTTAATTATCATAGAAATACATTGTAACAATCATTTTACAACTGCAAATATAAGTTCTTAAAATTTTTAAATTGTCCTGCTCAAATAACTAGTAATTGAAGAACTGGATTCCAAACTCTAAAGCTTCAGACCTCATGCATTAAACCCAATGCACTACAGACTACCTTGAAAACTATAATTCGGAAGGGAAAAAAAAGACTCAATAAGAACAATATGGCAGAAGTTTTTCAAAATTCTAATGAGATCCAAATGTCAATTGAAGTTTCCCATAAGAACTATTCATTACAATTATCAGCTCTTTCTGGCTTATAATTAAGTTAAAGAGGAAATTAGCTAAAGTAGATCTTAATCACTTAAATGGATTTTTTTTTTTTCTTCAACAGGTGATTTGTTGCACCAAAAGCAAATCCTTCCATGGGAATTAGATAAATACCTATAATTGAATAGTTCTTATCTAGTCTTCCTTGGAAGTTAACAGAATTGGATATATGCTTTCTGTCCCTTTAGCTATGGAAAAAGTTAACACTTCAATGAATAAATACCTTAAAGCAAAGAAAACAAGCTAAAATTCATATCTTTTCTACTATCTTTACCATGTTCACCCATATGCAACTAAACTAGTAATACCAAAAGCATGTAGGCTACTCAAAACATGGACTTTGAGTTACAAGTTATTTCATGATTTAAAAAAATCAATGTTACACAGTTTTTTGGATATTCATATAATATAATACCCATTTCTTTACTTATGGCACATAGAGATTTCATCAACACTTGTTCAATAGTTACAAATGAAACCACTTTCTTCTTAAAGAAATGCAGGGATTCTGGGATGGCTCCGCAGGTAGAGTGCTTGCCTTGTGGCCCCAGTGTCCACAGATCAAGTCCCGGCAACTGGTCCATGCAGGTCCATATGCTGAACTGTGGGTACAACTGTAACGAAGGTTCTCGAAGGTTCTCAACTCCCATGTGGAGGCCCTGGTTTGGTTCCCACCCTGCATGGCCCCACATCCATTTGTGTGGAATAAAACTATCACAGATGGTGGTATGTGGCTATGAAGGCTGCTCTGGGCTCTCTCTCTCTCCCTCTTACCTTCTGTCAAACAACAATAAAATAAATCTTTAAAAAAGAAAGAGATGCAGATGATGGGTTTCTTTGGACCTTAGAGGAAAGAAAATTGAGTGAGGGGCTAAAATTTCCTGTATGTTTTAAGTTAGATAGACCCTGGAACCTATCATTATAATCACAAATTCTAACATGAAAACTACTTACTGGTAAAGTATGAAAATAAAATGCCAAAAACTCTGTACTATTTGACTTCTTTTTATCTGCTTGGTCTTCTACTTTAATAGGTAATGATCAAATGTTCCCTTGGGACCAGCTACCATGTTAGGCACTGGGAACACAGTAGGAAATAAAACAAATATGTTTAGGGAACTTACAGTGCTGGTAGGGAAGTCTTTAAGACTTTAAGATTCCCTTTGTCTTAAGGACATAAATATAAGTACAGTTGGTCCTTGAACAAAGTGGGATTTAAGAGTCCCAACCCCACACACCCCACAGTCGAAAATCCATGTATGACATTTGACTCCCCCCAAATTTACCCTCAGTATCCATGAGGGATTGGTTCCAGAATCCCCCACATATAGAAAAAGAATGCATAGATCAATGAATACAGTCAGCCCTCCACATCTATGCGCTTCTAACCGCAAGTCAAAGAAGTATAGGCATTTATCAAAAAAAAAAAAAGAAAGAAAGAAAGAAAAAAGAAAAAAATCTGCCTATAAGTGCATTCATGAAGTTCAAATCTATATTGTTCTAGGGTCAACTGTATACTCTTTCACAAATCTACAAAATTGTGCTTCCTAGAGAAAGTTCCATGAAACACTGTCAGTCCACAGTTCTTCATCTTTCCCTATTTGGAACCAATTTCATTCTCTACTCAGAATTTTCACTTCCTTGAAAGGTCACAAAAAAACAGCCAAGAATTATACCTCTAACTGCTCAGGCTGGGAAAGTTCAAGAGGTTCCAAGATTGAACAGATTCTAAGAGCTCCCAGAGGATATTAGTGAGCATAATTCCAGCTCTTTCATCAAGAATGAGATTCAAGCCAAAGTCATGTTCTGAAGTCCCCTCTGCTCACTTAATAAAGCACTATGTGAAGAGAAGCAAGCAAAAGGACCACAGACATAGCCTCTGTTTGCTGGTAGGAGTCTCATTGTGAGTGACAAAAAAAAAAACAAACAAAAAACTAAATCAAATGGATTCAAACAATAAGGGGAATTTATAGTTTAAAGTCATTGAAGGTCAAGTCAACAACCTTTAAGTGCAATTTCATTAAGGCCTTTGCTTTATTTCTCTGTGATTCTTTGAAAACTCCTCTCTGTATCCACTTGATTTTCAGGACATCTTTTCTTGTGGACTTAAGAGCACTGCTAGCAGAAAGTAGAGCTACACTTCTTTCTCAAACATGTCCAGGGTAGGGGATGATAGAGTTTTCCACAACAACTAAACAAACACCTTAAACTTTACTCTTACTGAACCAGTCCTGAATAATCACTGTAGCCAAAGGAATCTCATCTACAGATTGGCTCCTGACCAGTTCAGGAATTCCCTCTTTGACCAATCTTTGTGACGAGGAAACTCAGATATCCCTGAGTGGCTTTGCCTATTCACAGCCCAGTGCTAAAGACATGAATTGCAGAGGCCACAAAATGGAATGAAGTGAGTTTGATGCCAGAGAGATACATGGAATAAACCTTTCATTATCTATCTCTAGTAATATTTTCCTCCCAAAAGACACAATATCTAGCAAGAAAAGCCTAGACTAATTGACTCACAACCCATAAAATAAGTACAACAATGACGTTGGTATAACTCAGCAAGTTGAGCACTTGCCTTGCAACTGCAAGTTCCAGGGATAGAATCCCAACCCCGGCCCATGCAAACCCATATGCTGAACTGTGGTGAAACTGGTAACCTCCAGATGGTGGCAAAGGTTCTTGCCTCCCATACAGGAGGCACCCAGTTCAGTTCCTGCCCTGTGCGGCCCCACATCCACCTGTGTGGAATGAAACTATGTCACAACTAATGTGCAACTGTGGAGACTGCTTTGGGCCCTCCCCACTTTATCTATCTATCTATCTATCTATCTACCTATCTATCTATTATCTATCTCTCACCTTCTCCAAAACAATAAACTAAATCTAAAAAAAAAAGAAGTGCAACAGTTTCTCCAACTGCTTTTCCCAGCTAAATCAAAAATAATGTAGAAATCCACAGTGCTGCTCTCATAAAGTTTTATCAGCTACAGTGAAGGAACCTGGACAACATTCCAACTAATCTCTTAGCAGCAGCTGGGAAAGCATCAAAAAATTACTTTTTCAATTGTCTGTCCAAGTATTGTCTGCACTTAATTCTGTAGATATCCAACTGTTAACACTAGGGGACTTCACTAAAACAAAGTAACTCCTACTACACCCTGGGCATATTGCCACTTGTGACCACCCGCTAGGAATGTTAATTAATAATTCCATATTCAGTGTAGGCTTTGTTAGGAAATGTTCTTAAGCCCAGCAGAGCAGCCTTATTTCTTTGTTAATTGCTCTGATTCCCAAATGCTAGAAGAGGCTTTTTGGCAGAACCTATTCCAAGCAAAATGCAGGTTTTCCAATTCCTTCTAAATAAACTGATTTATCTTTGTTCTTTTCCACTTGAGTTCCCCATAAGAAACAATGGCTTTAACTCTTGTCACAGGGGTATCCTACATTTTGGTTTCCCTATACCACATTGGAAGAAGAATAGTCTCGGGCCACGCATAAAATAAACAAACAGTCATGATAACCGATGAGCTATAAATAAATAAATAAATAAATAAATAATCACAAAAAAGTCTCATAATGTTTTTTAAGAAAGATTATGAATTTGCGTTGGGCCACTTTCAAAGCCATCCTGGGCCACATGCAGCTGGCAGGTTGCAGGTTGGACAAGCTTGCATTAGCACATTAGTTTCAATATGCTTTCTCCTCTACTTTATCTTTTAGCTTCTAAGCACAATGTGGTAAGAGCATGTGTTCTGTGATCTGAGTCTTGTGTGTGAGACAAATCTCCACTAGCTGTGTAACCTACATTGTACCAAATTCTCTGTTAAAGGATAAATTTTTTTGAAAGGTAAAATCATGACTTGCATATGAAGGAATACAAAATGACGATGTATCAGAGGTTTTATGTAATGTACTAATTAATGAGGAAATCAGTAAGATGTTACAACTAGATCAAAGGATAATTCAAAGAGCTACACCCATATAGACAATAATGAATGCTGAACTGAATTTATAAATAGAATCAGAGTTGTCTCCTCAATGCAATAACCAGTTACGTTTGGACACAGTTTATTTGCAGTTCTAAAGAGAAGAATCATGGTTATTGTCAGCTTACAAAGCTATAAGTCAGCTCAAAGACAGTGAAAGATATATATAACTCTGAACAGTATAATAATAGCACATTTGGTAACATTATTTATTTATTTATTTATTTTTGTAGACCTGTGGGTTTGACTATTTCAAAGTCTTTCACAGTTATTTTCTGAAAATGTCTGTCAAGTAAAAAATTCATCAAAAGAATGAAAAGACAAGCCAGACTGGGAAAACATATTTGCTAGAGAAACATCTGGTAAAGGACTTGTTATCCAAAATATACAAAGAACTCTTTAAAAACTCAACAACAAAAAACAAACAACCTGTTTAAAAAATGAGCCAAAGACCTCAACAGATATCTCACCAGTAAAAATATTCAAATGGCAAACAAGCGTATAAAAAGAGGCTCCACATAGGTCATAACAGAAGTGCAAATAAAAATACCAAGATACCGTACATACCTACTAAAATGGCCAAAATCCAAAATACTGACAACACTAAATGCTGACAAGAATATACAGCAGCAGGAACTCTTATTAATTATTGGTGAGAACTGAAGTGGTATGGCTTCTTTAGAAAACAGTTTGGTAGTTTCTTACAAAATTAAACTAGGGAAGCCGTGATGGCTCAGTGGGTTAAGCACTAGCTTTGCAGCCCCAGGGAGCGAGAATTGAATCCTTGCCCTGGCCTGTGCGGACCCATATACTAAACTGAGGTGTGCTTCCCATGTGGGAGGCCCCCAGTTCAGTCCTTGCCCCCCGGTTTGGCCCCTGGCCCTCCCATGAGGGAGGCCCCTAGACCAGATCTTACCCTGCACAGCTCCTGCCCACCTGTGCAGAATTAAACCATGTCAAAAACTAATGATGTACAACTATGGAGATTGCTCTGGGCCCTCCCCCTTCTCTCTGTCTCTCTCTGTCTCTGTCAAAAATTAAAAAACAAAAACTAAAAACTAAACATACTCTTACCACAATCTAGCAATCACATTCCTTGGAACTTACCCAAAGGAGTTAAAAATTTATATTTTATGATCATGATATCTACAAGCATCTCAAAGAACTGGCAGAAAAGGCTTTTTATTTTATAGGGAGGACTAAATAATGCTAATAAGAACCAGATTCAAGAAAGTGGAATGTCTGCGTAGCCTGTTGGACAGTTGATCATGGAATGATTTTCCCCAACGTCAGCTGATTCTGAGAGTGTCCACTAAGTAGGGGTTATTCTACATTCTAATGCTGAAGAGTGGACCAAAATTTAGGCACCTGGGGAAAAGAGAGAACCTTGACTAAAGTTTGGTCAAGTCAAGTTAATGAGCATCATTTTCAGTTTGGTCAATGAGGAAAAATATTTTAGTTAATCATTTATGAGATAAAGAATAAAGACTACAAGAGTCTATGTCTGCCGTAGGTAAATACAGTGTTCTTCCTTGAGTCTTATTTAAATCACATTGAGAAGGCTGGTTCTTTGCAGTAAGTCATTTCCCAGAACACAGAAGGGTAGGGGGATTTCTTAGCCTCACTGTTTTTCAGAAGCATGGGGCTCAGGTCAAGTTCAGCACTGTTAGTTTGCCCTTCTGTTCAAGATGAATGAATGTCTCTCATAGCTGAACAACACAGAGGTGATCATAAACTTCCTGAGTGGAGTGAAACAGAGTCTGGGCATTAGTCTCCTGTGGGCTCTTGTTCACATTGTTCCTGAAAAAAAATATTTGAACCACCTATGTATTGAGAGATGGTGGCAAACGTCGCTTATTTTCGGGTCCTACTTTTGTAGGCATATTAAAAGTAGAATGCCTAGACAGAAAAAGAAATGTCATATAGTATAAGAGGTTTAAAGAGCTGATCCCTGAAGGTATCTAGCCTAGTAGATTCCAAGAGGTTGATGACAGGAATATTTCAATTTAGTAGCATTGCTCATTGAGTTTCTTGAAGCTAAGATTTTGATGCTCTTGATAATAATGTACACAGTCTTAGTTAACTCGACTATAAGGACATGCATGATCTGAGCATTTGGCCAGACTTAGTGACCCAGTGACTTGCCCAAGGATAAATCCAGGCCATGCATAGTCTGCTGCAGTGAGGAGTCCTTCAGGCTATATATCAAGTCATCAGGCTCACAGAACTTTTTCAGATCCTGAGGGAAAAGGCAGATACACAGCTAAGATTTTAGGCAGTCAGGTTTTAGGCCTTATTGATGCCAATCTGGGAGGTAGAAAAATTAGAAATATTAGTAGTGTTAGTAGCCAGATATTAAGAGGAACCAGAACTGAAAATTTGGTAAGGGTTAACAATTTTTGAAAGAAAAGAGGATATAGTCCAATTTGTAGGTAGGTAAGAGTGAAAGAATTTAATTAAATCTCTGCCAGGCAAAACAGAGATTGCATCTATCAGTTACCTGCAATTTACAAAGAGATACAAAATAGCTCAAAGACAAGGAACCCACAAGGATATGTTATAGTTTTCTATTGAAATATAACATTTTTCTCTACATGTCAAAGAGGGTGATAACAGCATAGACTTCATAATGTGGCCTTTGGAGAACTAAGCAACCCAAAATATACCAGACACTTAATCTTAACACAGTGCCAGGTACAAAAACGCTAAATGTGAACTGTTACTATCACCATTCTTATTGTTGCTATGGTAGCCAAAATATTTTTTCTACAGATGGCTTTTTTTAAACTTTTTTCATACAAAGTTCATGTTTGCCCATTATCCCACTACTCAAGATAAACTCTATTAATAATTTAGTTTTTTCTTTTCTTCACTGCTTATATGGACATAAAACCTAATAATAAGAGAATAAACAACCAAACTGTGGTCCATCCACTCAGTGGTGCCATAGGTTTTATCCAAGACAGCCTAAAATTATGTCTATGGAGAGTTTTAATGAAGTAGAAATATGTCAGAATTCACTAACTTTAAAAAGACATAAAATTGTATAGCTAAATAAAGAGGATAGATGGATGGATAAACAGACAGGTGATAGATGATAGATAGATAGATAGATAGATAGATAGATAGATAGATAGATAGATAGATAGATAGATAGGATAAATAGGAAGACAATAGATAGAGGATAAATAGATAAGATAGGTAAGATAGACAATAGATAAATAGAGGATAGACAGATATATAGATAGATGATAGATGACAGATAGAGATAAGTAGATGATAGATAAAACATAACAGAAATGACACATATATCTTTTGAAATTCTGCAACCTTTCTCTCTCTTTACTCAATAATATGTTCTGAACATCTCCCCATTTCCACATATAGCCCCCAAGAATATACACTCTTAAAGTTATAGCATAAGAAATATTTCTTCTATGTTATTTTTCTATTAACCTCAGACTCTCTCATTTAGAATTATGTGGTAGTAGATGGAACATTAAATTGGCAAACTCACAGAGCAAAGTCCCAAATAAATTTTCATTTGAGACAAAGTGTCTAAATCACAAACGCCATGGTCAAAAGAGAACCGGATGGGGGAATTAGTAGAAAATTGGCTACTGAAAATAGTCATATGAGGGAAACATTCACATTATCGTCTGGGATTTGGAATAAGCCAATTTGAAGGGATGGAGGTACTTCTACCACAAATGTGAACTAGAAAATCCAAGTAGTCCTTCTTCCGTTCTTGCTCTTTAAACATTAACTACTATAGTTTGCTAATACCCTTACTACTCATGCCTCTGGTTTTGCACAGGCTGTTCTTCTGTCTGGATACCCTCCCCACTCACCCATCTGGCAAACTCCTTTTCATTAAGTGTCCTTTCAAAGCCACCTTCTACATGAAGTTTTGCCTGATTCCCCCAGGGACAGTTAAGATTCTTGTCCTGATGTGCCTCTTTGGCTTTGTAGACACTTTCATTGTAGCCATCATTTTATTATAACCTAACACTTCCATGTTATTCTTCCTTGGTATATAATGAATTTCTTTTTTTTTTTTTTAATATTATTATATTTTATTGTTAAATTTAATGGGGTGACATTGGTTGGTAACAATCAGACAGTTTTCCAATGGACAACTCCACATCACATCACCCATGCATCCCATTATGTGCCCAGCTCCCAGAATCAGGTCCCCCTCCAACCCGATATATCTGGTGCCCACTCAACAAGAAAAAAACAAGCAATCCAATTAAAAATTGGGCAGATGACCTTAACAGACACTTCTCTCAGGAAGACATACATATGGCCAACAGATATATGAAAAAATGCTCCACTTCACTAGCAATTAGAGAGATGCAAATAAAAACCACAATGAGATACCATCTTACACCTGTTAGAATGGCTATCATCAACAAGACAAGGGATAACAAGTGCTGGAGAGGCTGTGGACAAAAAG
>PVKE010024396.1:0-23803 GCA_004027555.1 Craseonycteris thonglongyai | reverse complement strand
AAAAAAAAAAAAAAAAAAAAAAAAAAAAAAAAAAAAAAAAAAAAAAAAAAAAAAAAAAAGAATCTATAAAACAAAGCTCCAAGGAGGAATATCACAGAGGAGTACAAGCCACGCAGTCTACGCCTGGCCGGCTCTTTGTGACTAAAATAGCCCTGGATCAACTGGCAGTAAACTCTGTTCATTTTTATAGCTACATTTTCATCTCGTCTGACTTAGGAACGAGGAGTTAGGCAGAAAAGCCACAATACTGAACTGTCCCCAAGCTTACGTGGCAAACTGAAGAGAGCCCCCACCAGGGAGACAGACCCCCACTTTGACCCCCGCTTTGACCCCACTGCTCATGAAAGCCAGTTCTCCCAGGCGCTTCTGCACACCTCAGGGACCTGCGCCCAAAACCACAGCGTTCATCCTTCCTCTGCGGTTCCTCCACACCCCCAGTCCACAGCCTTTCCCCTGGACCTGTGTGCTGAATATGGAACTCATCTGACAGGTGTCTTGCTACCTTGTACCGCTCTTGAATTTGGGGTGTTCAAGACCTACAGCTACAACTGAAGACAATTTAAAATTCCTAGCTTCACATTTTTCATAGCCAAGACAGGTGCTCTATATATTATGGTGATTCAATAACTACTTGACAAAAGAAAAAGAAAAAAGAAAAAAAGATAATTCAAGGGGAGGGGGGAAATGAGAATATTTTAAAACAAGCAGATAAAATCATAGTTTAAATGCTAGAAAACATTTCCTCTTATGTATCGCAGCTGGAATTATACATCTGATCCATTAATGCTTTATTTTGTGATTTCTGGCAGGCATTAAATCTCTTTGATGCATCAAAGTATCTATCTCATGAAAGTATAAAAATAAGCTGATTTTGTTTAAACTTTCAGTGTTTTTAAAGGAAGATATACATAATTAGCTATTTAACTAAGAAAATTCTTTATTACATTATAAAAAAATTTTATCGGGGAAGCCAGGATGGCTCAGTGGGTTAAGCGCTCACTTTGCAACCCTGGGGACCGAGGATTGAATCCCAGCCCCGGCCTGTGCAGACCCATATGCTGAACTGGGAGCTCCCCCAGTTCAGTTTTCACGGGGGTGAGACCCCGGCCCAGTTCCTGCCCTGTGCAGCCCCGCCCACCTGTGGAATGAAACTATGTGGAAACACCAATGATGTGCAACTATGGAGACTGTTCTGGGCCCTCCCCATTCTGTCTGTCTCTCTCTGTATCTCTGTCAAAAACAATAAAAATAAATCTTAAAAAGATTTATCATAAGTTCTCTGTCTATTTTCATGAAAGAATTATAAGAAGATCATCAAGTATGATAAAATAAAATCAAGATGCTAAAAGAAGAATAAAGGAGGGAAAGAGCTCTGACTCCAAATTAGATTTCTCCTTAATCACCGGAGTTGACATTCAACCACGGCAAACAGGTGTTTCATCCTCACCTGGAAGTATGTCCCTGGCTCTAACCTGCAGCAGTTCAGATCATTAAGAAATTTCTGTGCTCGCTTCGGCAGCACATATACTAAAATTGGAACGATACAGAGAAGATTAGCATGGCCCTTGCGCAAGGAGGACACGCAAATTGGCGAAGCGTTCCATATTTTTTGTGAGCAAAAAAAAAAAGAAAGAAATTTCTACCACATCCTGCCTTCCACCTCACCAGTGCAGTTCCTATAAATAAAAAAGAACGCTCTTCTCTCCCCGTCATAACGAGCAATGCTTCAGGGAGCCCACTGCAGAAATAGGTCATCAGAGCTAGAGAGAAAGAGCTGGTTCTCCCTGCACGTCTTCACCAAAAACGAAAGGTCTGGTATAGAAATCACTGATGTGAGTGACAGAACCAAAAATCGCTCCAAGCGCCTGGGTCCCAACCACGCAGCTCGACGTCTGAATGCAATCTCACTGCAGCCCTGAGACGTCCCACGCGTGCTGCGAATGTCTTTGGTTCTGCTCCTGCGTGTGTCGTGGTTCTCCCACAGAGAGCACTGGCCCGGATGAACAGCACACGCACTCCGGGGACGCCTTTAACCCCTGGGAAAAACTCCCCCGGGTTCACTGGGTGGATTCCTCTGAGGACATCCCAGTGGCGGATGTGACTCTGATGGCTCTTTCCCTCTCACGCTTTCCCTTTCCTTTCTTTTTCCAGAGTGGCTCGCACATGGTCACAGCAGGAACTGAGAAACCCTCCCCGCCCCCCACACTAGCCTCCTCCTCACTGCCCGGCTGTGAGCCTCGATCTTGCCAGTGTTCAGTGACGTGACTTTGGCGGAGGCCCCAAATACTCCATGTCTGTCTCCTCACCTGGTAAGTGGGAGCAAAATAATGCCTCCCGCCCACGGGG
This sequence comes from Craseonycteris thonglongyai, assembly GCA_004027555.1. NCBI lineage: Eukaryota > Metazoa > Chordata > Mammalia > Chiroptera > Craseonycteridae > Craseonycteris > Craseonycteris thonglongyai. The sequence continues at coordinate 21,457 of PVKE010024396.1, read as the reverse complement.
GTTGTGACGATTAAGTGAGTTACTACACGCCAGGTCCTCAGGACAGCTCCCCCGGGACAAGCAGGCGTTGCCCACGTGCAACACCCTAGTCTTCACCCCACTCCCAACACACAGCCTGGTGGGCTCTCTTCTCCCCTTTCGACCTTTGGCCTTTTTGTCTTCATTTTCTCTAGGCAACAGCCCTTAGATCTTTCCAGAATAAGTGATGTCAGCCTTCTCAAGCTTCTCCAGTTTTTCCTGCCACTTTCCACATTAACCCCATTCTCTTAGAAGGGAGTAGGGACAGGGAAAGATTGCAAACATTGTGCCCTATAATTTTAAATGTATATATTTTTGTCACAGAAGTTTAGGAATAACTATGATCCTGACTTCTGCAAAAGGTATTGCTGTATAGACCATACTTAAGATTATAACATTAATGAAAAGAACTCCTGATAATTTTTCATGAGATGAAATACTTCCCAAGAAGAAGAGGCAAATGTGGGGATTGTCTATGTTACTGGATCTTAAAAAGCCTTCCCACCTTTCCTGGACTATGTTAGGTGGTTCAGGTTCTCGGATTCGGTATCCAGCTGCCCCACTGAAGCGGTTTTTCAAGTGGTTGGTTACCTTAAAGGACCAGGGTTGCTAAGAGGTAGCAGGACACTTTGTAAACCACCCCTCAGTAGTCATATGCTCATTTCACTTTAGGCTCCTTGGTAATTTGCTGAAATCAGTACTGGGTTACTTAATACAGACGGACTAACACAGAGAAGACACCAAATTCATTGTGCCTCACTTATGAGAAAAAAACAGTGAAAGCATTTAACGTTTGTTAGAGGGTCACAGACCAGGGAAGTCAGGGACACTGGGCTTGTTATTCTGTGACCCCAGCTGGCTCACTGTGGCTGAGGACCTGTTCGTGCAGGTTTGTCATTCTTTGTTTCTCTCAGAAGCTCTTCTTCGTTCCGTCTCCTTTTAAAAACAAACAGCTGACACCCATCCCTTCCGATGTGCCCTTGACATGCGTGAATGCATTTAATCTTCACAACCCTATGAGCTCAGTCTGGTTAAAGCCCCATTTTGCAGATGAGGAAACTGAAGATCAAAGGGATTAACCAATTCCACACTGGTTACTCATCAGGAAAGTGGTCAAGATAGGATTCAAGCCCAGAGCCAACGACATCTTGACCATTATGCCCCAAAGCCTTATTGCAACTCTCCATTCCGACTTCAAAAGCTTGGTGAGAGAAAGTACTTTGCGTGTACACAAAGGCAAATGCGGCCGAGTTTGTTTATGCAGCTATAAATGAGAACTCTGGAAGTCACAGACTGCATCTTCCTCGTGGCCTTGCTTCGTGGCTGGCCGAATTACCTTTATATACTGCAACAGCCATGCTGAGAGCATGTCTGCCCTTCCGATGGTTCCTCTTCACTCCTTTTGTCCGAAGAAACAGTTCTCACAGGAAAAATTTTTGAACTGCGTGTTGTGACAGTGGGGGAGATGGAGTGGGGGACTGGACAGAGGAGGAGGAGGGTCAGCGAGATACTTAAAAGCTGCGTTTGGAAGTCCTGCCATGGGTAAAGGTACTGAGTCTCCAGTCGAGGTCCCTAGCTCATGAAACGCTTGGTGTGAGGGACACCTGCAGAAACCAGTGAAGACCGCGGGCTCCGTACCAGGTCATCAGAGGGCCCAGCAGGCACAGCAGAGAGGATGCAGGGGGTGTTTAATCAGATCTGTAAGTGAGCAGCTGGCCCCTGGCTGAGAGTGGGGCTATATATACATTCATGTGACCAAATTTACATCATCCCTACTAGCATGGCTACAAGTTTAATAACTGCTGTCAAGTGATGCCAGGGATGTGGAGCAACTAATCTCATACCTGTGTTGTAGCTGCAGATGCTTTTAGTAAACGTGGCTGTAACTACCCTCTCAGGAGGCCATGCGGCAGCTCTAAGACATCGAGGACTTACTGAACGAGGGAGAAGTGACTGACTGAAGATCCTTTTCATCACATTGTGACCTGCAGACCTGGGTGTCAGCATCAGCTTGGTGCTTGTTAGAAAGACTCTCAGGTCCCACCCAGACCGACTGGATCCAGAAGCTGCGTTTTCACAAAATCCCCCATGTGACTCGGATGCATGTTAACATGTTAAGGAGCATGGATTTAGAAAGCTGTGTGTTGGGAAAATTCCCTGGGCCAACGCAGGGTGGACTGAAAGGAAAGTGGCTCCAAGTATCGTAACCCCCTTACAAGAATATTTTTAAAGTTCAGGCATTCATTTGAGATCTGAATTATGATGTAGGCAGTAGGAATGTAAAGAAAAGAACTGAAATGCGAAACACTGTGATGGGGGAAAAAACCAACGGGACTTGGTAATAGACCAGATGGAGAAGAGAAAAAGCAAAGATGTTAGAATTCGACTATAAACCAAGTAGCAGCATCAGAATGCTTCTAGTGTCCTTGGCGGTGGTCCTCAGCCTTATCTACACACTGTAATCACCGGCGAGCTCTCAAATACTGATGCCGGGGTCCCAACCCCGAGAGTCTGATTTAAGGCAAAGCCTGGTAATCAGAATTCCTAAATACTGCCCAGGTGACTGCAATGTGCAGCCAAGGTAAGAACCTCTGATATGGGCTCTTTTGATCTATTCATTTCCACTTAGTGTAGTGATTTTCAACCCTGGCTACACTTCAGAATGACTTGGGGAGCCTGGTTTAATTGATATTATGTTAGAAGTTCCCTAGTTGCTTGTAATGTGCAGCCAGGGGTGAGAACACTCAGTTGAAACATTCAGTTTAATTGATAGTGAATTAACTACTTTCCTTTTTTCAAATAAGTATAAAATGAAAAGGGAATTCAGTACTAACAGAATCCAAACCTTCCAATTAGGTGAAGTACAAACCAAGATATTTTCACTTGCTCGTCATAACTTTACAATAAAATTTGTATGGGATTAATTACAATTTTCATTTTTTCAAAACCTCATTTGAATGCCCCCTGTCCCCCAAATCAGCTGAGGATCACTGCAATTGGATAACCATTTATGAAAGGAGCACTATTCAGACACTTACAATACAATGTGAAATAAAATGATTACAGCCACAACCACAGTTACGTATCTTGGATTGAATAAGGTGCTGAGGGTGTGGGGGAGGGTAAGGAAATGAGATGTCAGAAATTTATTTCTAAGTCACAGTAAAGTCTCTATCAGGATTCAACCCTATAACTAAAGTCTAAATAAAAAGTACCTAGCAAAACATTCAAGCACGTCATAGTTAACTTGCTGCTATAGTATTGTTTCATGTGTGCAAATTAAATTTTTTTTTTCAAAAAAAAAAAAAGGTTTCCAAATGACCTTTTATGAAATAGAAAATTGGCTTACCTCTTCCCTATGGTTCTTAATTGGCATACAAAGAATACTCTGTGTCCTGTAGCCTGTAATTTGGTCAACTTCTGCATTGAATCGAGGATCCTGGTAAGGAAAAATAAATTCAGTTTCATGACTGACCTGTTCAAAGACTGATTTGATTTTTTCCTCGATTTGTAAGATAAGAGACATCTAACTTTTGACTTAACTTGTTGTTCTGAATGGCAATTTTCTTGTTGTAAAAGGCATCAAGTCATGTAAGTACATATCATCTTTGACAAAATTTAAGACTTTTTAAAAGCTAGTGTTTATGAGCTTCCCCACCCCCAAAAAATACAGACTCAAACAAATGTCCAGAAATAAAGGAAATTCGGAATATTAACCAACTTCTGTAGCCTTACTCCAATTCTAGGAGAAGTGGCAGCTCTCCACCTCTGTAGAGCAATCTACCTGCTCCCGCTCCCGGACACCCACAACAGAAGCACGTCTTCTCTGCTCGGAAACTTTTCCTGTAAAAGCATTTGCCTCCAAAATGACCATTCCAATATCGACTTTACTTCCCTTGTGATGACTGTCCATTTATTTCCTCAGTATTCTGTTCTTCTGTCCTGGGCGTTCATAAGAATTTAAATCTTATCTTTTATGCATGACCTCACTTAGACTGTGAACATCCCCTTACTCTTTGAATCTCTTCCCCCGTGTTACAAAGTACAAGGGGCACATCTAGGAATCACAGAGGACTCTGGGAGGTGGAACCGTTCTCAATGTGGATTAAAGACAGAAAGGTACAGGCTGTTTTCCATTGCACTTTAGACCGGGTGGGGTAAGGTTAGGCTGTCGTCTCCAAGAATGGCTCTTTTTAGTTCATTTAATGTTTGGTTCATTGAGTCCAGGAACTCAAGAGTGTTTGTTAAATAAATGAAGGAACGTGTTAACAAATGGCATCACAATGATCAAATGTGATAGTTTTTAGCTTCTTATTGTTTAAAGCAAATCTTGCTGATGGCACGTATGAGAGGAAATGGATGGACACCACTGTGTGGGATGAGACTGGGATGGGAACAAACATACCAGGACAGAAACATCTGAGCGAGCGTTGTTCCCGTCCAAGCAGCAGCCTTGGGAAGTTATATGCTCAGCCTAATAATAGCAACAGCTCTGGAAGCTCTGCTTTTGGAATTCCCTTCAGAGAATATGGAATAGCCACACTGGAAAATCCTCATCTTTGAAGGTCATTTCTATTTTTTTAATTAGTCTACAGTATGCAAAGCGGATGCTGCGAATGAAGTAAATGATTACACCAGATTCACTTAATTGGGGTCAGAAATGAGGCCACTTTTCCCCTAGGAGAACCAAACCTGCCATTTTAGACAATTTCAAAGGAAAAGCTCTAAAATGATGGGAAGTTGGTATAAATGTTTTATATTCTAAACACTACTGTACTTTTGCTTTTTCTTCAAATGTGTTCAAAGTTATATTGAGACACAGAAAACAAAACAAAACAAAACAAAAAAACCTTGGCTGGATGTTTCTAAGAAATATTTCTCAACATAGTGTATTGCAAAGTATCTAATGAAAGTAGACAGGACACTGATATTGATGAATTAAAGAAGAAAGTATTAACATATAATGAATTATTCTATAAACTAGTACCGTATCAAATTATGAATAAGAAGGCATCCTTTGTAGTTATTTTGTCTGTGCATATTTTAGTTACAAGACCAGTTTATTAAGAAGAGGATTAAACCCAGCTGTCTAACCACCGCAATAGAGCCTAACAGGCTGAAATCACCGGTAGGACTCCCATGGCTTTTGATGCGTTCCGGGAGTGAAGGTCAGCAGCCGCCCCAGACCTCACTCTTCGTTGAGGGAGATGGGAGTAACGCGTGCTTCAAATTCACTGTAGGTGAATTTTGGCATCTCACAGAGTCCTCCTTTAACAGTGCACTCAGAGCAAGGGCAACAGACGAGGGAGCTTGTAACCCCTGAGGGTCCAGGAAATGACAGAGGCGCAGTGGAGCACTGCTGTGATTGCGATGATTCCTTCTACTGTGTCTGCGAAATGACTGTAAAAGCAGCACAAGCCTTCGATATCCATTTGTCATAATAAAGCAGTTGGTACCAACTTGTCCTGCTGAAAATCTCAGACTAAGTCAGCAAAGACAGGAAATATTGCCATGCAATGCGAGGCCTTTCTTCTTGGGGACACTTGTCTGCTGGGGAGAAGGCAGGTGGTACCCAAGTGGGGCAGCAGTTGCAGATGGAATCGAAAAATAATTCAGGGCTTCTAAAGTGCCTGCAATTTGCAAGGCTCTGTGGGGGGGCTGGGCAGAGGGGTGCAAAGGGGGAGTGGCGGAAGACTGAGTGGCCATTCACTTCAGACAAGCAGGAGAGGCTCTGCGAGAACTAGCAAACCCGGCCTGTTGAAGCCTGATAAGCAGAATGGAGATGTCAGTCGGGGAAAAGGCTTAGAGACACTGATTCCAGCCCAGCTGGGGAGAGACCTCACGAAGCACCTTGAGCATTCAGTGGAGACACAGAAGGGCCAGTCCTAAGGAGTAAGGACATGCCCTAGAATCACCATATTGAAGAAAGCCATTCTGCCCTTGCGAATCCTAGGGCATAGGAAACCTTAGGAAGGCGTCCCCAGCAAATCCCAGCGTATTTCTGGTCCTACTGTACTTGGGATGACAAGGCCGTAGAAAAGCAGAAACCCAGCTGTCACCTAAGAGGGGAGGGAATTCTGCCAATTCGTCATTGATCCTTCAGCGGTGTCCTTAACACCCCTGTGGGGTCAGCTATGGGTGGCGTTACCACAGAGCTCTGAGGTCACGGAGACAGCTCCGCAGAGAGCCAGCATTGAGTGGATTGCTCGTGCAGAGTGGACTCTGAAAACTCTCAGCATGTCATGGACCTGAACTGCCACATCTCTCCCCAAAGCCCTGCCCTCAGCATGCCGCACCGGTTACCATCACTTACTTGCTCACCCACCTTCAAAACCCAAGTCCTCCTCGCCTTTTCTTCACCCCCTCACTTCTATCTCCTCTTAGCGGCCAAGTCCAGCAGAGTCTCTCCCTTTCTTTGAAATCCACTCTCTTCTGTCTGTCTGTAAGGCCAGGTTCAGGTCCTCACTTCCTCATACTATTTAAATCAGCTAGCCTTTCCACTTCTGGTATTTGCCCTCTGAGTTATTGTATGGCCCCCCCATGAGATTCATCTTTCTCAAGTGCAGTCTGGACCCCACGGGTCCCCCCGCTTTGAAGCCACCCACAGTTGCTTCTCTTGGCTCTAGACCACACTCTTACTCTCCAGCCTGGCACTCCAGACCCCAGTCATCTCTGGGCCCTGCTCCCGTAGCTCGTCAACGTCTGAGCCGACTGTGACCCACGCGCTTCCACACACGCACCCCACGGGCAACGTCCTGTCTCGTCTTTAAACTTCCCTTTACACCGTGGTCTTACCACGCACACAACTCAGTCTATTCCAGTCGTATCCATTGCTGAGCACCGCTTCCTCAAAGAAACGCTTCTCAATCTCACCAACCAGCTGTCTTCTCCTACTTCCCTGAACCCACCACACAGTCCTTTACAACTATTATGATCTGTGTTCTCTGCTTTTTATCCGTCTTCATCTACTATAATTTCCGCTGAATCCGCATTCACTAAGACTTGACTGTGCGCCAGGGCCTGTATCAGGCACCGGGAGTACAGGGGTGAATGAAACAGCTCTGACCCCTTGAGTTACACAGAGGAGCTGTGTGGGCTGGGGTGACCATGGACCTCAGATGACAGTGTACCACACCACAGGACAAGGAGTTACACCAGCTCTTCTGGGTGCTAGGAATATTCCATAAACACACGAGTCATCCAATTAAGATACTCTGTTTAAAACCAGTAATTCTTTTAATAAAAAGGATCATTTTAAGTAGGAAATTTGAAGAATTATGTCATATAATCTTTAAATTTAAAGGCCTGTACATAACTGAGCGGAAGTAGAAGAAATATCGACTCTTTCCACTGAAATATTTTAGAGCAAAATGTTTCCATTTTAAAAAATGTATCCACACACTTCTTTGCTTAATAAAATGGATGGAAAGAAAGACAATCAGACTTTGGTATCAGTGGGACTGTGAATGAATATGATTATGAATGAATGACTTAAAAAAAAAAAGACTTTGGATTTGGTTTGTTGACCATCGTGGCACCTCTCATTTTAGAATCTCAGTGAAACCCTCAGAAGTTCAAGCGGGAGATAACATGGACAGGGCTAGGTAGAGTGATAGGTCAAAAAATGAAAAAATAAAAAAAAAAGGAGAGCACAGCTATGAGATAAGCTATGCCAAATTACCATTAGGGAGAAAAACGAGACAAGATTCTGCTCATTTTCACCTCTTTTTGACACAGCCACACGTGAAGATACTCTGGCATTTACAAGACAGGAGAAGTTCTCAAGATACATTCCAGTTTTAAATAAATACGTGAACGATTACATCTCAGTTTCAACCACCCCCACCATCGACAGCCCCGCCCAGCACCCCACGTCCACAGGGCTGCCCAGTGTTGCCCAGAACGCCCTACCGGTCACGCTCCCCGCCCCGAGCCCACTCTGCTCAGGGGTGCCTGCTTACCTCATAGGCATCCTTGATGTTCAGCGGCTCCCCCAGCGCCGCCACGTGCCCCACGATGCCTTTGTTCCACTCCAAGCGGATGCAGTTGTTGGAAGCCTCTTCGAGAGTTGAACCTTCTGCCACATCAAAGAGGCGGCTGACCAGGAACTTGTCGTTGGAGCTGTCCTCACAGACCAGGAACAGGGAATAGCGGTCAGCGGAGATGAGCCCGTGAATGTGCAGGAAGATTTTGTGACACAAGGCGGTGACATCCAGGTGACTAGAAATATCTTTCACGAGGTCCAAGAGTCGTGAGCACCGGTCCCCATCATCACGGTCAAACTTCGGGGAGGTCAGAGGCATCTGTTCCGTCTTTTCCGCGTCACAGAGGAAGCTCACCGTGCCCTCGGAGTCCTTGACAACGATGGGCCGAAGGGGCCGGTCGAATTCAGAGGCAGAGATCTTCCTGGCGGGGGTCCCCGGGGCACTGCTGTCTGCGCGGGGACTCTGGGACGAGGGGCAGGAGCAGGACTCTGCGTGGCCTCGGAAGCCTTCCTTGCAGACGGGGATGGTGTGCACTCGCTCAGCAAACCATGCGTTGACCATGTCTCTGCAGGACAGACAGCAAACACGTCACCCCGGGGAAGACAGAAAGGCGCTGCCGCCCCTGGAAACTGCGAACACTCTCTTGGGGGAAGCTGATCCAATACTCAATCACCCCATTTGTCACAGAACCATAAACAAGACGGTTTACGTAAGACGGTATTGTCTGGGAACACTGTCAAGGGCAGTCACTTGAGTGAACATGGTACTTCAGCTGGAGGCCTATAAACGTGCGTGTTTCAGATACGTGGTGTATACATCACTTCAAGCACCAAGTCTGCGTCTCTCAAAGTGACTTTGTATTAAAGACGTGAAATTTGACAAGACATTTAGGAAAGCATCGATACGGAAATTAATTGGCTGTTGAAAACACACAACTTGTTCTGAAGTTAAATATTTGAAGGTTACAAGCAAATATTTATCTAAATTTGGCTAGCTGGTGTGTTTAATTTTAGATAGTTTTATCTATATTTGCTACATACAGATTAGATTAAGATGAGGAAATGGAAAATATAAACCATTTGATTGTTTGTAGAAGTCTGGTATGTAGAAAGAGAGTTCTGTAAGTATTACCTAAAAATACATATTCAATAATGGTAGACATGGTCTCTTCTACATTATCGGCTCCTGGCATAAAGGAAGAAAATTATTGAAAAGCAGGCAATATTTCCTTGAAAAAAAATTCAGTCCAAGAAAATTTAAATTATTTGTTTTTAAAGTACCCTCCTGTGCAAGAAACCTATTGGAGCTAAAGGCTTCACAGTGGGTGATTTCTTTAAAACAAATATATCAGATCATGCACATTCAATGATTGCTCAGTTAAAATAATTCCCCTTGGAAAACTAGAAGGTCATACTAATTGACAGTGCCATTGCTTTAAACATTTTTTAACTCTTCTTTTGAAACTAACGTCTAAGAAAATTTATAAGCCACCTAACACTATCAGTTTTATCTAAAAGTTAGATCCTGCTTTTCACTAAGCCTTCCTCTCAAAAACAAATAAAACAACCCCTCTCAAAAAAACTAGAGTAATATCTAACTTAATATTTATCTTATGCATAAGACTTGACTTTTTCCAAACGTGAAATTCATCTTCAAAAGGAAAAACTTGGGCATACTGGGATAGCTCAGTGGTTGAGTGCTTGCCTGACAGTCGCGAGGTCTGGGGTTTAATTTCCAGCCCCGGCTTGTGCAAACCCATAGGCTGAACTGCGGTGCAACTGATAACCACCGGGATGGCTTGGCAGCAGAGGTTCTCACCTCCCATGTGGGAGGCCCCTGGTTTGGTTCTGGCCCTGCATCTACCTGTGCAGAATGAAACTATGTCACAACTAATGATGTGCAACTATGGAGACTGCTCTGGACCCTCCCCCTCCCCCACCCCACTTCTCTCTCTCTCTCTACTTCTCTCCTTCTCTCAAACAATAATATAAAAAATTTAAAAGAAAAAAGAAATCTGATTTAATCCCACCTCTCTGTTTCTCTGAAAACAAGCCACATTTTATAAATCCAAAGCAATGCACTGAAATAAGAGTACAATATATGTGTCTGAGAAGAGCCATTCTTAGAGTCGCTAGATTTGGCAAGTAAAAATACAGGGCACCCAGTAAAAACTGAGTATCAGATAAAAAATAATTTCTTAGCATAAGAAGTATCTGAAATTCGAGTTTAACTGTGTGTCCTGTATTTTAGCTGGCTTCTCTAGTGTTTCAATATTCTGATTTTTCTCACTAAAACTGTTGGTGCACAAACAGCAAAGAAAAGGTAGCTTCTACGCAGCATGCTAGTGAAGCCAGACTATGAAATCACTACGCTAACATCATCAAGTCACTACACTAATATTGTCATCAAATCACTACACTGATGTAGCACTACACTAATGTCATCATCAGATCACTAATATCAAATCACTACACTATCACATCACTACACTAATATTATGAAATCCGTATCATCATTAAATCACTACACTAATATCGTCATCAAATCACTACATCAATATCATCATCGCAAGAGCACAGAGCATCCTGTGTGCCCTCCACAATGTGGTCCTGTGTGTGATGACTGCACCATTTGAAAGCTCTTGAATGAACAATTTGTGGCATCAAATTCCTCCTTAAATCAAGCCTTTTTCCTTCTACTCTCAAAATCATGCGGTATAATATATTCATAGAGAAAAAAAAAAAACCCACAACCCACACACTATAATCCACTTATAAAAGGGAGATTGACTAATTGCTAAAAGTTCTCGGGACTATGAAGCATCGAGAGGCTGTGTGTTTCAGCCATGAGTCCTAAACTCTGACCCCCTCTTACTGTCGGCTGCTAATGGGATGTGTGACCTGCGGTACACAGCTTCCTTCCTCTGAGTTGCAATGTCATCCTCCATGAAATAGGGGAGAGACCACATGCTCTGACTTCGTATGAAGGGCAAGGTACGGATGAAGTCCAGCGTACCACACTGGCATTCAGGAGAATTACCAGGAGACCATCCCTGGGCCGGCCACAAGACTACGCAGGTGGGAGGCTGAACGAGTCACAATCTCTCTGGGGTTCAGGTTCATCAGCTGTGAAAACGATTGAAGTCTTAGTGCTCATTGCACCAGAGATGTAGGGCCGGGGTAAGAGAACGGCTGCTCATTTCCTCATGAAGTTTTGCCAAGAGGACCGGGAAAGGCTGAGGGGGAAAGGCTGAGTGTCTGCTGGTACCAGCCCACAAGCCGAGTGAGCACAATGGGGTCTGGAAGCGGGCTGGTTACACGCAGCCTGAGCCCTCAGCCTCTGACCAAAGCTGATAGTTCAGAAGGCCACTTGTTCAGAGGCGTTCACCATGGTTTCCCCCCCAAAAGAAGAGCTGCCTCGTCACTCTACGTAAGTCATAGTATAGCCATCTGAGAGAAAAAAGAAAAACGAGAGAGAGAGAAGAGTCCGTAAGGGTGTATCACCCATTGCCACATGCACTAATGTTGAGGCTCTCCTTTAGAAGTGGGTCCTTACTAAACCACCCCCTTTTCAAGTCTTCCCGTTGATTTAATGCTTACAAGGCTGCCAGTGAAAGACAACAGGCCCCAGATGCTTGAAATAGAGCCACAGCCAAGAGAAATGCAATGAAGCCCAACACCAATGCCAAGAATGTACCGTTGATGACAAGCTCCTGGAGTTGAACATCCCACCCTAATAACTCCCTCTCCTCACTGAAGTCGGCTTCACTGTTCCCCAGTCACTTACTCCCTTCCCTATTTGATTACAGAAAAAAACGTCTTCCTTCATAAATGAGTTGTGTTATATACTGTCTGTTCTTAAATTTTTACAATATGTCTTAAAATAACCGGAGAAACCCCAGAGGCTACCAAAGTGAACGCTGGGAGCTCCGCCTCTCAGGTAAATACCGTTGGTTTCAAACCTATACGCACCACAGACCCTGCTCCGGGCTCACCGAGGGGCCCGCCCCACATGGAGCAAGAAGAGAGCCCAGTACAGATATTAACGAGACAGCAGGAGGCAGAGCCAGCGGCAGGTGCAAAACCCGGCCATGAGTGTCGTAAATGTGACCTGAAGCTTAAATCTCAAGTGTGTTTAAATGATGCACCCAATCCAAAGTTTCTTATCTTAATGGTCTACGTCAGGGAATGCAGGGATATTTAGGAATATTAGGGAATACTTTGGGGAAGATCCTGCAGCTCAAACCACTCCTGCAATGACAGTCTGATAATGAAAGTGTGTGTGTGTGTGTGTGCATGAGTGTGATCGTGTGTGTATGTGTATGAGTGAGTGTTAACATGAGTATGTGAGCATGTGTGTGAATATGTGAATGTGTGTGTGTGTGAATTAGCGAGTGTATGAATATTAGCTATTGCTCTTAAGCTCCTTGTTTAAATATACTAATTTCTCTACAGAAACACTCATTAAACAAAGGTTGTTTTAATATTAGTACTTCCCCAAAATAGAACTGAAGTGCACAAACTCCCTAGACCAATAACTGTATTTACATATAACAACTTTCTGAATAATACATAAAGATTAAGAGCCTAACATTTAGTTGAGAAAAATAAATGTAAGAACATGACCTGTTTTTCCATTAATACTTAGAAATTAATTTTTTTTCTAAAAAGTTACAGATTTGGGGAAGTTTCTCCCCAAATATCAGAGATTCAGTAAAACTGCCAACAGATGTGAGAAAATATATGACTAATTACCTGTGACACAAACTAGAGCACTATTTCATAATAACCATAATTCTAACCTGGAGGACTGTTATGCTCCTGAATAAAACAATGCTTGAACACTCTGCCACAGGGGACTTGGGGATTAAGGTGGACAGGTTTAGCTCCTCCCCAAGGAGCTCACTGCAAGCACGTTGCCGCCTGGGCCTTGAGAACAAGTTCCCTGAGCTGTAGCATTCGGGGAGGTCTGCAGGATGCCTCCAAACTGAGTGAAAAGCTACAGACCCCAAGCGATACACACACACACGACACATTCCCTTTTTACGTCCACTGGTCGAACCTCATCCTGTCTCATTTCTCTCCAGTGCCTTTTTCATCAGCTACGTGAATTAATCACGCAAGAACGCAAGACCAGAGTTAGAGTGTATGGATTTCCTGTCTGAAAAGGATGGCTGATAACTTGCGTGGACATCTGCTAAAAGTATCGGTAGGAAAAACACATGTGAGTCACATAAAATATAACGTTAGGTCTTTTTCCCGCTCTTGGATCCTAATTTTATACAGTTTAAGTAACATTATTTGCGTAATTTGTCTTGGGTCCCCTGCTCATGTTTGGAAAATACTTAAGGGAGTAAAGTATTCAATCTGAGAAGCTGCTACGCTGCTCTCCTGGGGAGAATCGAGAACACTTGGAGCACTAAGAGAATTTTAAGCTCATTGATGAATCTCTCTGCCCCGATTCCTCACTCCTTCCCACCTCCCCATTGAAAGCCAAGATGTATTTACTTGGGCCAGTCACAGATTTGGTTAACAGCAGAGTTAGGAACAAAATCAGGGGTCTAGCCTCCCATTCCAATTGCCTTTCCAGCACTTCACACAATCCACAGAGCTTCTGTTCAAATCATTAATAAAAAAAAAAAACTCATCTAAAAACTGAGAAAGACACTTAGAGTCTATACAATCACCCGTGTTCCGTTGTTCTAACTCCCACTTAAGGGACGAAATTTCAGAACAAGGGAATGACGATCAACGTCTGTGCTTCTATTTAAGGCACTCATGATTCTCAAGGTAAAACTACTAAAAATCATCACTCAGAAAGATAAGGAAGTGTGCATTATTTTCTTTAGCTCTCTTAAGAACCCCATGAAGTCAATGTTATTGTTTCCATTTCATCGAGAGAGCCAAAAAAAAAAGTCCCAAAGGTCATAAGTTTAGAAAGAGGTGGCCTGGGGTTGTAGCTTAAATCTGTCCCCCCCCCCCCAGGGCCCTTCTCCTCCATACATAGACTAAATGTTAAAGGGTGCAGAACAGAAGCTCCCAACCGAGTAGAGGTGCCAGCCCTTGAGGGGCACTTGGAAATGTGAGTCACAATGACGGGGTTTGCCCACTATTCAGGGCCTGGGCCCTGGGATGTTACACATCTCACAAAGTGCTCAACGGTCACCCACAACAAACAGTGTCGGCACCACATGCCAGGGCAGTTGCTTTGGAGAAGCATTGGTTTAAGAATAGAATACTGCCATGCAGTAACAGGGTGACAAGTGAAGCCGGGGCAGTTTGGGATGCCTCCACATGACTTCCTCCCACATGTCCACTCTGGTGCCCGCCCGGTGGGTGAGGAGTTCACTCAGGTCTGGCATGAGAAGAAAAGGCATGCTCTGCCTAAAGTTATCCAGTCTTTCCAAGTTTTCTCCAGCTATGAAAACATCTGAGAGGCTAACGGGGACCAAATACGTATAAATAAGACGCAGAAGCGCTTCATATGGTTTTACATTCAAATTTGGCCGAGAGTTAGAAGACACGAGCTTTGTGATTTTTCGTGTATCCACAATCACAGTCCACGATCAAAAATGTCCCTTAAAAGAAAACCCACTCGCGTCCGACAGAAAACCCGACCTCGGCAATCCACGCTGTGACGATGTCAGCGGGTGGGCTGTGCAGCTTAGATGCGGCTCATGGGCCCCTCGGTCTGAGGCACCAGAGGCCCTGAGAGTCCAAATCAAGTTCCGTGGTGAAGAACCTCACGTTTGCTGCGAAAAAAAATTTTGCTTTTGTGCTTCGGCACAGATGACAAGGAAAGCCAGACACAAGTGGGAGAAGTGCACTTCACATCACTGGGACGGCCACCCTGCCGGCAAGTACTGCCCTAGGTTCCCATTCGTGTTGCTATCCCCGTGTGGCCCCGTCGTTCTGGGGTCCAGAGAACATTAAAGAGGCAGAGGCAATAACATGCTAATGTGCTTGCACACCAAGGAGGACCTAAAAGCTGGCACGCTGTGCTGCAGGAGTGAACGCTGCACCATGTTAGTTAAAGGGATCCAGTGGGAGAAGTGAAGTGAGTCAGCCCAGGGCCGCTGGAGCCGGGGCCAGCGGCCGGCCGGGCCCTCCACCAGGCAGGCGGGGCCCCGTGCACTTCACGAAGGCTGTCGGTTTGCGTTTGGCTGGCGTTCTGTCATCTTCCTCATAATTAACTTACACGTTTATTTGGGCAGTACAGTTGCATACACGCCGTAAGGGTTACCGTCCACAGAAAGAACAGGGCTGCAGGGAGGAAGGGAATCAGGAGAGGAGATGAGGTCATTCTGAAGAAAAGGTGCAGCTACAGCTAACTGTAGGAGACGATAACGAGAGTACTGTGAGCACTGCGGCACGAGGAGTCTGCCCCCACCCCACACCCACACATCGCCCTGACGGCTCCCACGGGGGACAAGTAAGAACAAGGGAACCCCACCTCCCGATGGGGAGGAGTGGTCAGCGGGGATGGCAGGGGCCCGCCCTGGGAATATCTGGAATGTTGTCACCCCTAAAACTTGAGTATTTTGTGCCTCGTTTGAATAAACTCCTAAGCCCCTGGTTCCTCGGCTCAGCTGCCGTCCTCCGGGGTTGCCCACACCCAGTATTTTGGGAGTGTACGCATCTTCTTCACTTGAATAAATCCTCCGCTTGCTTGCCTTTGTTCATGTGACTCATCTGGTATGTCCTGGAATTCCTTCCGGCGGCCATACAAGCACCCTTGTTTTCTGATGACATAACTGTGATCCATAAGAATCTCGGGTTTATGAAAGCACATGAAAACAAAAGGAAGTGAACGCCGGGTATGGTGGATATCCGGGACTTCCAGCTGTGCCCTCGTCACTCTCTCTTGGGAGTTCCCCTTGCCCCTGAGGACATACACACTATGGAGTGCCTGCCTCCACCAGGCAGCCAGACAACGCTCTTCTTCTGGAAACAGTGACGGCTCCGGAGCAGGCAAGCAGCACGAGCGAGGCCTGCGCAATTTGGGGAGGACTGATGTGGATAAGAAGATCCTCCAACGTCAGAGGTTCAAGACTCACGTTAACTTGCCAAGAAGAAACTTTTCCAGCACGTGGAGAATGCGTGCAGGAGAGTGAAGCCAACCCAGATGGACGGATGGATTTATGGGTGAGAAGCTGGAGCAGCGGCCTCCAACCTTGTTGGCACCAGGGGCCAGTTTTTTGGAAAACAACTTTTCCACAGACCAGGGTGGGGGTGGGGAGGATGGTTTGGGGATGATTCAAACACATTATATGTATTTGTGCACTTTATTACTATTACATTGTAGTATACGATGAAATAATTATATAACAAACCATAATGCAGAATCAGAGGGAGCCCGGAGCTTGTTTTCCTGCAATTAAACGGTTCCATGTGGGGGTGATGGGAGACAGTGACCCCGAAGTGTGTTGCTTATGTCCAGTCTACTCCGTCATCTCGTTTTGGTGGCTATCTGCAGAAAACCCTGCTTCACAAAGACTAGAGGTTAGAAATGGAAGCAGGCTTTTCAGTGCTTTTATGGAAATCTCAGGATATTCCGCCTTGACTTTAATCCAGAACATACAGAGATTTGAAGTCATCTCAAACATACTTTTAAGGCATCACCACTTCAGCTCCACCTCAGATCATCAGGCAGTAGATTCTCGTAAGGAGGGCACAACCTAGATCCCTCGCACGCACAGTTCACAATAGCGTTTGTGCTCCTATGGGAACCTAATGCCGCTGCTGATCTGACAGGAGGCGGAGCTCAGGCGGCAGTGGGATCATGGGGAGCGGCTGTAAATACAGATGAGGCTTGGCTGACCAGCGGCTCACCTGCTGTGCAGCCTGGTCCCCGGGGGTTGGGGACCCCTGGACTGGTGGAAGGGCAGACAGATTAAATAGACATATAGAGAAATAGGTAGATTCTCGATAAGATCACCTGATCAGCTGATTTTATACCCAATCCACTCACTAGGCCCTTCAGTTATATGAGTCTGTATGAGTTTAAGTTGGGTTTCTGTTGCTTGTGACCAAAAGCTTCCTAATACGCTCGTGACCAGAGTGTCTTTCTTTAACAGAGGCCTATTCCTTAAGTTTGAGAAACACTGGATCACATGATCCCCTCCACCTCTAAAAGTCAGTGATCCTGTCTGCATGCATTTCAATTATTACAGCAGCTCCAAAGATCGGGGTCTTTTTTCTCCATAACCTCAGCATAAGAAATGACAATTCTTATTTTTTATAATTATGATTAATGATATGATATCAAATGAGGCATTTTGCTCTCCCAAGTTCAGGTAATAAAATTATTTTTAAAAGATATATTTTATTGTTTTTGACAGACAGAGACAGAGATAGAGAGAGAGAGAAGGGGGAGGGCCCAGAGCAGTCTCCATAGTTGAACGTCATTAAACTAATATTAATAAAATTATTCAGAGACAATAATTTGCAAAAATGTGACCTTTACAATTGAGATTCAAGGGGAAAATTTCAAAGACTACAGAGGCCAACAATGGCACATTGTTCAAAAGCATGTACTCTGTGAACTAAAAACCAGAGAAATATGTGTCTTTAAAAGCTTTTTAGAATTCATACCAAAATGATTCTTACGAACTTAACACTCAGTTTGCTTTACTTGCTTTAAACATTTGTTTGGCAACAAGTATAAATTCCTACCACTTAGAGAAAAATGAATAAAGCACTTACACACATATATATATATACTTCAAAATATAATGAGAACACCAAGTCGGCTAATACGATGTGAGAGCTAAATGTCAAATGAATGACTCATGTGGAAAGACTTTGTCCAGTTTCTAGTCCTAGGTATGTAGCTTGCAGGCGCTTTCCACTGAGAGCCTGATGCTAGGACAGACATTTCCAAGGCCACATCCATCAGAGGCAGCGCTGGTCAGCCGACTCTACATCTGTCCAGCTAAACTAATTTCACAGGAAGTCCTGCAAGTCAGTCGCGAGTCTACATCCTAAATTCAGAAATTCGTCATTGTTCATCCCTCCTCTATCCATCAACTCAGCGACTTATTCAATTGTCCTCCAGTGGTGACCGGAGGCTCTCATCCTAGGAAGAGGTTCTACTCCACAGTCACCTCGGAGAACAAAGAACAAATCTAACTCGACACAGTAGTTATGGGTTTTATAAATTTTAGGTTGAAACATGTTTTGGGGCATAAACTAATAAATACAAAGCAGTTCTGTGTAGCCTTTTCAATCCCAAAAGAAATCTCTCCCGGGTCTTATTAGAACGCACTAGGGAATACAAACGCAGTTCTAAGTTAATCTGTGTTTGCAGATCTAGAGGGAGGGAGCATCAGGCAAGCCAGTCTCTGCCATCAGGAAAGAATGAAGATACACACGCTACCTGTATGACTTGAAAGGAATTTCAAGTATTTTAAAACCAATGCCATCAGAGACCAGAGTCAAATCATCCGTTTACGTGGAATTATTTTAAAAGAAAATTTTGTTACACAACACAATCGAAATGCTAAAAATTGCTCATCTTGAGGTGCTGAAGACATGATACAGTGAAAATATTGAAGATCTCTATAGATCCTCATATCACAAACAGAAAAAAGAAAGCTACTGAATTGTAGTATAAGTTTGCGTTATAGTGAGCAGACATCCGTCTGTGACTAGTGGTCACTACGTTGATTCTACCCCATTTTTAGGAACCATGCTCTTGTACTGTAGGATCTACATAGATCTGAGTCTGAAACCTCAAGGTAGAAAGGTGATGAGAAACATCATTTCAGGGGCTCCCATGGATTCTTCCCGAAGGGAAAAATTGTACCCATAGGGCAGTAAAAGGCAGCTCTGAGCTGGATATATATATATATATATATATATATATGTATATATATACACACACACACACACACATACATACATACCTTGGTTATAAACCACACAAGCAAAGCAAAAAAAAAAAAAAAAAAAAGCCATTATTGCACCAGGATTGCCATCATAAAAATATTATAAATGATATCAAAGTCAGACCGAGTCAATGCCCAGCTTTATTATCTTCAACACTAGTGAATGCTTAACGAAATCTGCTTGACAAACCATTTGTCTGAAAATTGCGAACAGTTTATATTCCCACATAATTACAGAAACAGTAATTTTTAAGAGTGAATAGCAAGACTGATTTTTTTCTACCCATCATCTGTTTAGTACAAATACCTTGCAAATAAAAATGTTACAGCTTTTAGAGGTCAGAAAAAATTATGAGGAAGGAAGGAAGGAAGGAAAGGAGGAAAAGAAGGAAAGAAGGAAGGAGAGAAGAAAGGAAGGCAGAAAAGTAATAAAGGGAGAGAGAGAGAGAGAAAGGAAGGAAGGAAGGAGAGAAGAAAGGAAGGCAGACAGAAAAGTAATAAAGGGAGAGAGAAAGAAAGAAAGAAGGAGAAAGAGAAAAGGAAAGACACAGGCCCGGGACCATCGACAATTCAGCACAGCTTTGCAGTGTGGAACAGAAAGTCTATCACAGAAAACAAACACCACGGGGTGTGAAACTTCTGTTTCTGGACTTTGATCCAAGTGGTCATAAAACCTTGTCCTCGCTTCTTACTGTATCTCCCATTCCCAGGATCTGCCGCAGATTCTCAGGCGTTAGCTCAGAACAAAACAAAGCAATAAAAAGTCCACTGTGCTCCCCCTACACCGGGCACTGACTTAAAACATCACCCACGGCCACAGCGCCGGTTCGCAGCCCGTGAAAGGCAGCAGCCTTCTCATAAGCTGTCAAGAACCAGAGAGCGGCCGCGAAGGCGGCGTGAGCACCAGCGTGGCCTCGTTGGAGGACGCGGTCTCTTCATCAGCAGCCGCGCAGGCCTGGGGGGCTGCAAAGCTGTCCCCACGAGTGAGGCCAGGGGCTTGCTGTGCGTTGTGGGGACAAGTCTCAAACTCATGCTTATGCCGAGAGATGGTTACGAACTGCTCAGCTGACAGATTCACAGGCACGGGCCCGTGGCTACCGAACAGCATCTACGTCCATGCGTCCAAGCTGTGGCTTTGAATGAGCGGCTTGGCTCTGTCCTTGAAGACGGTTACAGGAAACTGTAACCTGGCCGCGTAGCTGCTCTCAAGGTCAACCCAAATTCACAGGTGGTCAGAGGAGAGCTGAGGAGGCCAGAGCCTTCGTGCTGCCCACCGCCTACTGCGGAGTGCCCGTCACGCAGGCTGCCCGACGGCTGGGGCCTGTGCGGGAGTGTCAGAAGGGCAGCGGTCAAAGAGCGCAGGGACGCTGTCCTCGTCGTGCCCGTTTACGGGCACAGAAGGCCCATCTGAGGGACTCCAAAGGTATTTAAAGTCTTAAAACACGCCATATGCCTCTACACAACCACCCTGGGTTTCCACAGTCATCTGCCGTGTTAACTTTACACGTACAAAGCCCAGTAACAAGACAGGGAAAAGCAAAGGAATGTGAGCTTTTGCTTTTTAAAAATCTTAGCTGCAAAATGAGAATGTCTGCGGTAAGTACTTGGCGTTGACCACAACCAAGCGACAATTTTATACGCAACTCCGGTCCCACCTCTGACTCTTGCCGTCTCCTGTTCTAAGCTAGTGCCCCCGCGCTGGAACCTAACTGGAGTACTGTTTTGGGAAGAGCGTCTGGCTACACATATGTTCTTACATTATATGCTTTACAGGGACAACTTGCGGCACTTTGTAACTCCCAGATGACTCTTAGATAGTTCACACACTTTCGTTTTCCAACTTGTTCAACATAAACTCTGCCCTTAAGAGCGTGCGCACACACACACCCCCCATAGAAAGTGTGCAGCCGGCTGTCAATACCAACTGCAATATAAAAACCCTAACTGAAAAGCACATACAGGGGAGGCCGGGAGGGCTCAGTGGGTTAGGCGCTCACTTTGCAGCCCCGGGGACCTGGGATCGAGTCCTGGCCCCGGCCCGTGTGGACCCACATGCCGAGCTGGGGAGCTCCCCCGGTTCAGCTCTCTGTCTCTGTATCTCTCTCTCTCTCTGTCAAAAATAAAAATAATTAAAAAAAAAATTTTTTTTTAATCCTGCTGCTGGGGAAGCCGGGAGGGCTCAGTGGGTTGGGCGCTCACTTTGCAGCCCCGGGGACCTGGGATCGAATCCCGGCCCCGGCCCGTGTGCACCCACATGCTGAGCTGGGAGCTCCCCCGGTTCAGTTCTCTCTCTGTCTCTGTCTCTATATATCTCTGTCTCTCTGTCAAAAACAATTAAAAAAAAAAGTGAAAAAACAATCCATAGAATAGGAAAAATTTAAAAAAAAGAAAAGAAAAGCATATACAGACACAGATGATCCAAACTCAACGCCAAGGAGAGCGATTTTGAGGATTTTGAGGATTTTAGTCCCATCCATGGGACAAAACGTAAGGAGAGGAGAAACGTAACCGCTCTTCCAGTTTGTTTTTCCAACAAAACACTGCTCCCGGCGTTCTGGCAGGCTCC
>PVKE010024395.1:0-23841 GCA_004027555.1 Craseonycteris thonglongyai | reverse complement strand
GGAGGGGGGAGGGAGAGAGGGAGGGAAGGTGGGAGAGGGCACCAGCATTATGGACACACTCAATGGTTTGGTGGTTACCAGGATAGGGGGGAGCAGTGGGGGGACAGTTGTGGGGGGAGGTGGGAGTGGGCACTAGATATAAGGTGATGGAAGGGGAACTGATACTGAGTGATGGGCACATAATACGATGCATGAATGATGTGAGGTGGACTTGTACATCTGTAAACTGTCTAATTGTTACCAACCAATGTAACCTCATCAAATTTAACAATAAATTTAAAAAAAACAAAAACAATAAAATATAATAATAATAATAAAAAAAATGTGGCTTGAAAATAATTGATTCTAGAAAATGTTTGTCTTTTTTGAAAGCAATATTGGCCCCTCTCTTAATCAATTTGGACCAAATGATGCCCACATCAGCCCCAGTATTTTATTCAAGGGAATGTTCTAGGTTATTCAAGTCACATTTTGGCTCATTACAAAGCCTAATGTTTTCTACCTGACCTTTTCAAAAACCTTACAGAAACTGGAGGAATTTGGAACAGAAAAAAGAAGTGTGAATGCCCTAATTGGGAAAGGGAGCTCACCTTGGATGCCATGTGTTGAATTATGCTGTATGCTAGATTGTGCCCTGGATTTCTTTAAATTACATAATTCAGTTCACTGAAGAGTGCTGACAAGTGAAATAAAAACTCCATTAAAACAGAAATTTGACTATTTTAATCAAAGTATATTGTGAACCCTAGAATCATGTCCAGCCAGGTGCTAAATAAATGTTGAATTAATTAATTAAATAGGCATCACTATTTGAATGTGGAAGCTGAGACCCACTGAGTTTAAGCCAGCTGCTCAAATTCTCCTACATTTTGCAACTGAACCAGAATTTGAATCCTTTGTTTTTCTGCACCGCTTGTACTTGGTAGGACAAGAAAACAAATGCTAACCTTTAAAATCTCTATTCTGAGGATTCGTGGTAGGAAAATGTCTAGATCTCATTCATACCCAGAGAAGAGGTTTTACTATGTCAGGAAACTTTGGCTTATTGATCTAAGTAGTGATTATGATCAGTATCTTATTCTATTTTGTCAAACTTTTATCTATACTGTATTTATGCCAACATAGAAGTGTTGGAAGCGGCTCTGTAAAGGAATAGAAATTTACTGGAGAGATGAGTTGCAAGTTCTCTTAGGTAAACACTACAGAAAAATTCAAGAAAGTGTAGTTGGGGAGATATATAGTCTAAGGCTAAAATAAACTATAAAATCATTCACTGAATCATACTGAGTCATTAATTAGTGATTAACTGACATTTTTGTTGTTATTTCCATTAAAGAGAGATAAAAGTACTGAACTGTTGAAAGAAATGTAAGGGAGAGAACTAAGGGAAAAAAGGAGAGAAGAAAAAGGGCCATGTGCCGAAAAACAAAACAAGAGAGGCTATTGCCTGAGGATTATTTTCTTTTCATAATTTGGGGACATTTAGTCATTAAAAGCTCATGAGACACACATTACATACTAGAATATTATACCCTTCATTTTTGTTCAAGTCCTTACAGTCCCTATTTTACAAAGGGGATATGAACAACTATGTTTTAATACAAATAACCCATCAGGTCTGGAGCAGCAAGGTGAAGGCAGTCTGATCTTTTGCATTATCTTCATCCCCATCCTTATTGCCAAGGTTCTGATTGAGGTTTATCTCACATGCTGAGTGTCCTATGGGGATGATATGTGCTACCAAGTTAAAGAGTCTTATCTTTCATGGCACTACAGGACATTAATTTTGTGGCATTTGGACTGTTTTCTTCGTTGTATAGCTCGATCAGTAACGTACTATTTAGCTGCAAAGGATTCTAGCACTAGTACTCAAAGGGTAAGTAGCAGTTGTTTAAGGGGGTTCTTGGACTTGACAATTTGGGATCTATTGGTATAGAACTCAGTTCCTGTCTACCTGTTTGGCACTGTTTATCATCTGGGTTTATCATTCAGAATGTTTTTGTCTCTACGACACAGACTACCTGACTTAAACTGAATGAGAGCAATGAAGTCGTTTATTGACCCATGGAAGTAAGAAACATGATGGGAGGGCTAGCTGCAAGTGCCCATTGGCCACTTTCTCTATGCGCTGCTTTATTTGCTTCCCTATTGACTTTATTCCCAAGTACCGGTAGGCTTTCTTTTCATGGTCAGAAGACGGCCATAGCAGCTCCTGACCTTGTATCTTTTGGACTTGAAATCCTCTGGAAAGAGCAAGCTTCTCTCTTCCAAAAGTCAATAAAAACCTCCAACCACTTCATTCCATTTGATTGAGTTACCTATCTGTTCCTGGACCAATAACAGATGCACTGCTTGGCTTAGCCTCGAGCACCATCAGCAAGTGAGTCTCTGCCAAACTACAGAGGCTGAGACATGAAAGTGTGTGTCCTTAAATGGATTCTTAAGTCACATGAATGAAGCCTGAGTGGCTGAAAAGCCATGTATGTTCATTAAAGCAAGACTGCGTGAAAGAAATGGAAGGGTTTGGAGGGGGAAGAGAAGGATGGAGGATAAGAGGATATGAGGAGAAAGAAAAGTATCTATACAGACGTGATCTGTACTTAAATACATGTTTAGAATTTCTAAGTAGGTAATTTTTTATTTATATGCAAGAACCTATGACTATACTTCACATAGAAAACTATACATTCTATATTTTATTTTAAAAAAAGGTAATAATATGCTTTAAAAGCAGAACAGTAAGAATAAAAAGGAAGAATAAGAATAAATTACATTTGTGTTCCATCATTACCATCAAAAAAAATGATTCTACTGAAATTATATATCCAACATGCTCAATGATATATAGAAAAAATACATACGTAAGTATCTCTTGTCCCAGCTCTGAGGCTTTATCTTTAAAATGGTCTGTGTGTTAGTACTGAATAATTTTTTTCCAGTCAGGTATTAGATAAGTGAAATATGTTTGACAGAACAAACCAACTCATGTAAGAATTTATGCTACCTGTATTTGTACCTATATAGTTGAGATTTAGCCAATACTAGCTTTCTAACCATATGCTGATAACCTTTGCTTTTGTATGTTATAAATCACTGTACCAGATTGTAGTATTCTTGATTAGCCAAATTACTTTCCAGGGGATTCTATGGAATGTAGGCCAACAGTTTTGTAAATAAAAGAGCCAGCTAACAAGGGGGGAAGAGGTGGTGGCAGATATATGAAGTGAATGAAAAGAGAAAGTCAGCTAACTAGGGCAGTCATAAAATGGGTTAGAAAGCATGGATTTTGCTATGATTACTTAGAACATTTTTCTCTTTATAATATTGTCGTCTTAATGTTTGGACTCTGAAATAAAAGAATACCTAGCTGCTGTTTTTGGACTTGGTGTCCAGAATATAGTGAATACTGAAAGTGCGACTGGTAACCCAATTCCTTTAATCAGCCTCCAGATAAGAACGTAGAATCCGAAGGCTGGTGTATCTTTAAGGCTTTCCTTTCCACTGGGCTGACCTCCAGAAAGATATAGCTGATCCCACAGAGCTCCCTGCATCCCCCAAGCTCTTCTAGGCAGAACAACTAGAATTTCCATGGAAACCTTGCATAAGCTCCTGTGTGCACATCCCCATCTGGCATTCGTCCTTCCAGTGACCAAGCCAAATGAGGCAATTTGTGCTCCGGCCACTGGAAGCAAGGCTTGCTTCGTTATCACCGTATCATGCTAGCAGGATTAAAGGCAAAGGGATGTTGGTTTCCTTTAGGGAAAGTGATTTTCTGCTAGGTCCTTGCCAAAGGTCACACTGACAATGTTTTGAGACAAGCTGAGCCATACCCTCCACAAAACGGCTATGTGTTCTGTGGCCAGAGTTCCTTCTTGTAAATAAAATCTAATATAGCAAAGACCTCCTTACCTTAGGAGAGGGTGATGCTATTTGCCCAAGATAGGAAATTGGCAGTATATTATCAGAGGGCATTTTCTGAGCAAATATTTAATCAGAATCTCTCCTATTTGTCTTTTTCAGCCTGAGGGTGTTCTCAGTGCAGTGCAGTTCCATGCTGATGTTCATGATTTACCCAGAGCTTTGCCACAAGTTGTTGTGTATTCAAAGGGAAGTTCAGTATTTCTAATTGTGGACCTGGTCTATTATTTGATGCTTGTCTGTATTGCTATATAATTTTCATCAACATTTCCTATTGCCAGATATCAGGGTCCTATGAATTCATTGGTTAAGTTTTTCAGGACATATCATGGATGCAATATAAGTATAGCCACTTGGTCTTACACATTCTTACCTTACCATGCACATCTATGAGCCCACCAAATCCAACCTATTTGTAATTTTATACGTTTCAGTAGCCTGACCATTTGTCTTTAACAAATACCCAGAAAAACTGTCACATGGCTGAAAGGTTTTTAGTTAACTCAGGTGACATATGAATGGCATTGAGCAAATATACTAGTGACATGTTGTTTTAATGTTCTTTTTCATTGCAGAGGTCACATGAAAGTGAGAATTAAATTTTTTTAAATGTTTTTCTGCATTGTGTTCTTATTCTACTTCTTAATTTTAGTTTGAGAAATGCATGGTCTAGATGTTTTTTCTTTTTTTTTGATAAATCAGTGCAGGGAATGCCTCATGCAGTTAGAGTGATGGGGACAACCACACATATAGTACCAATAATCACTTAAATGATACTCTCTGGAATAATGCAGTGGTATTCTAAGTGCAATCAAATAGGTGATAGCACAGCTGTTTTCTAAGCTTTGTCCACTGCATCATGTGATGTATACCACAATGCAATTATGAAAGTGATGGCTTGTAAGAATTTGAGGGTGAATAACATGAACAAATTCAGTTAACCTCTCATCCATAGACGTGGTGAGAATATGTCCTTTCACTAAAGCATTGAGAGGAGAAACTGCTCTACCAGTTTCTAAGAACATCATTTCCTGGGGGAAATGTATGACTTTTGGAGCCAGAAACTCATTACTACTTCTTTTCAGCTGTTTGAAATTGGCCAAGTTCTCTGAGCATCTTCATTGTTTTCTTAGGAGAGATAAGTGAAGAGAGGTCTATAAAAAGGGGTCTGATTGGTCATACTTGTAATATATGGCTCGTCTTTCATGGTGCTAGTATTTTGTTAGAGGAAGTTATATCTTTACCCTAGTACCCTCCAAGGTTAGGAGATTTTCTGAAATAGAAAATGCCTTGTTTTAATAAATGTTTATTGACTGAATTCATGTTAAAATTGATGAATTATGGACAATAACATCAGAAATTCAAATTAAAAACCAAAGCAAGCCAATAAAAGTATTCCAAGGGCCTGGATTGCCTTGTTTGGCCCAATTGTGATAATGAAGGTAAAACTAACACCTGAGGAGCCTATTGAACAGTTAACAAAGATGCTTGGAAAACTTCTATTAGAGATGCTAACCAGTGTGATGTATGAAGGCGAAGTTTAAAAACAGTTGTTTTGGGCATATGCTGGGATGCTCAGCAGTTGAGAGCTTGCCTCGCAGTGGTGAGGTCTGGGGTTTGATTCCCTGCCCAAGCCCACGCAAACCCGAATGCTGAACTGCAACACAACTGGTAACCGCCAGGATGGCTCAGTGGCAAAGGTGCTCACCTTCCATGTGGGATGCCCCTGGTTCAGGTTGCACTCTGCATAGCCCCACATCTGCCTATATGGAATGAGAACATGTCACAACTAATGATGTACAGCTATGGAGACTGCTCTGGGCCCTCCCCCTTTCTCTCTCTTTCTCTCTCTCTCT
The DNA here is from genome assembly GCA_004027555.1 of Craseonycteris thonglongyai. NCBI lineage: Eukaryota > Metazoa > Chordata > Mammalia > Chiroptera > Craseonycteridae > Craseonycteris > Craseonycteris thonglongyai. The sequence continues at coordinate 18,067 of PVKE010024395.1, read as the reverse complement.
CACCTTCTCCCTAAAATAAAGTAAAATAATAATAAAATAGTTGGTTTAGAGGAAATGTATGTTGCTTAAAATTAAATGAACTCTTCTCATGAATAAAAAAGCAGAAATATAAAATTGCCTCATTTTTTAGTATGTTCCCATTTTTAAGTTAAAGGATTTTGATGCTATTTACCTCATGAGCCAATGTTTCTACAAGAAATGTTCACAAAAATTGAAAACAAAACATTTGTCTACTCAGCTTTTAGATTTTCTAGAGATACCGACTCCAACTTTGAGAGAAGTAATATTAAAAAGAACTTTCAACTTTTGTTTTTAAATGTGAGTATTTTTTGTACTTATGGATTTGCACATCTTCTGAAAATGATTTAAAACTTACAAATGTACTCTCATGATATTAATTTGAAATGTATTTCTCTTCTTTTTCTGCCTTTTCTTTCACCTGCCCCCCCCACACGTTCCTTTTATTTTACTCAAAGTGTCTTTACTGCATTAAAATTAAAATACAAAAAAAAAAAAATTAGTTGTATTGTACTATTTGACTAAAGTGGGATCTATATATGCAAGAAGAATGGTAAAGATACATCTATGCCTTATGTCTAACCCCCATATGTGTCACTTGATTATGATTATCAATATCCACAGAAAATGCTCAAACAATCAAATCAGCTACTATATGATTCAACATATAAACCAAATTAATTTGGTATTCCAATTAACTGAACTTTCATATGACAAATTGAATAATAAAAACCTATGCATTTTGTATTTTATTAGTAGGCAATTTCTAGCAAATCCTGCAGATGCTTAATATATCATTTGAGTTATTACCTGTGAATAAATCACAATAAATGAATCTAGACATCTGAGAAATTTATAGAAATGATTAAGATCTAAACCAGTAATTCTCATTCTATCTACACTTCTATTTCACAGAATGTCTTAAATTTCCCCCAAGCAAGAAAGAGTTAGGATGCAGACAAATCTCGTGGGAAAGTGGTAGAATTTATTGGCAAACTATACTCATCTCACCAGCTATAATAGATTCTTAACCCCTTAAGGGACAGAACAAAATTCCAGTCATATCTTCAAGTACCCAGCATAATGCTCTGACTTTGGACTTTGATGCTTAACAAACGTAAATGAAGGACAAAATCCATGGCCCTATTTTTCTATCATTTATTAGATCTGGAACCTACCCTGCCTTACTTTCAAGAGAAATTTGGCAGAGGCCTCTGGGCATGTCCCATTGGTAATGCTCTTGAGAGGAGTTTATCCTTTGGATTTCTGCTTCCATATGCCCTCAGATTTCACCAGTTGCATTGAGGCAGCTAAGATAAGTCAGCACTCATAGCAATTTGATGGATATTCAACTTAAGTTTACACATTGCCAAACAAAATATAGTCAGGCATCAGATGTGTTAGCTCCATGTTTGATCTTCCCTGTTTTTGTCATGATTTTTTTATTCACATAGAAAAAAGTTTAGAAGCTTTGGATTAATATATTTAATGTCCAAAGCCATGTTTACCTCAAATTTTTAATCCTCTCCCCCATCCCAAAATGAAAACAAAAAATGCTTTTTTTTTTTTTTTTCATTTTTGAGGACTGTAGAATCCTGTCTGCAAATGGATATGAAACGCTGCAGCATGAAGGAAAGACTCAGAGTCACGATTTTATTATTCATTTTCCCCGCATAGCTGTCTATTTTGTAATGTGGGAAGAAATATTATGTACCATGAAAGAGCAGTGAGCCTAGGCACAGCCACAGATCCCAATTCACTGACCCTTACTGTCTTTTCTCTTTTGGTTACTAATTATATACATCATTTCCAGTTGTCATTCTTGCCAGAAAAAAAATAGCATCAAGTAAACTTTGCCAAGCTTTTCTTTCTTGTTCTCTATGATTTCTTGAACTGCCCTAGTTTATAAAGTTTACTATGAGTAGTGGTTTGAAGGTGAGTTCAGGAAAAACCAGGAAGGAATCAGCATACAGAATACTCCTCCATTTCATTGTTTTTGCACCTGTAATAAAGTAGCAAAATTAATGCAGTCTGTATGTGGGAAACCAATTTCCTTTGCGCTTAGGACAGTCAAGTTGAGGGGAGATAAAGAAGAGGGTTAGAGTGGGTGCTGGAAACACAGAGAAGAGGGTAAAGGCAGTGAAGGAGGTAAATGAAGTAGAGAATGCCACTTCAGGAGTGATCAACCTTTTGGCTTCCCTGGACCACATTGGAAGAATTGTCCTGGGCCACGCATAAAATTCCCTAACACTAATGATAGCAGATGAGCTAAAAACAAAAAATTGCAAAAAACTGTCATCATGTTTTAAGAAAGTTTATGAATTTGTGTAGGGCCACATTCAAAGCCATCCTGGGCCTCCTGTGGCCCCACAGCCCCAGGTTGAACGAGCACTAGATGAAAGCTCTTAACCAGGAAAGAAGAATCTTAAGAAAGGAATGTAGACAACAAGGAAAGCTCAAAGAACAAGCATACTGAAGAGAAAAAGTAGGCGGGGATAAAAAGCTGGGTGAATAATTAACAACCATGAAAGAGCAAGAAGTTGAGAAAGGGAAAGCAAACAGAATACGCCAAAAGATGGTATGTCTTGATTTGGGGGTAAAAAAAATAAGCACAAAACAGATTAAATCTTATTTAGTTCTTATAAAACCTTCATTATATGATGATACTTCAGAGCTGACCTTAGATATGGAAATGAGTTTGTCACCATCTTGCTCCCTGTAACAGAGAAGTTTCTCTGATTCCAAGTGGGAAAGAGATAACTGTGGATGGTACACCATACACCTCAGGCTATGCCAAAGGTCCCCTGGAGAGAAACGACCCTGGATTCGGCCACCCGGAATGCTGCCTGCATGAATTTCTTTTTCTGTCTCTCTTCAAAACCCAAATCTCAGCATCCTTTGGTATCCTGCTATTTGATTTGCCTTCTCTCCACCCCTACCCCCAAATCAGCAAAATCCAGTCAGTTCTTTGCCATGCAAGGTGAAGAAGAGAGTTTTCCAGTCTGTAATTGCTATGAATTTCATTGCTTGAATTGGTGCCCAAGTCTACCTATTCTGTAGTTTTAAAGTTGAATGGAGAAAATTTATTCTCTTTCCCCACCCCTCATAGTTTAACATTTTTGTTTTGTGTTTTTAAATGTCTCTTGGCCAGAAACTTGTTCACAACTGTACTTATAAATGTGGTTGGTGTTAAATCAGTCCCTAAAATGTTGTCAAAGTTATTTACATATTAATTGATTTAAAAAGAGGTGGGTGTGAGATATGGGGGGGAGGAGTTTGGAGGGAGAATCAAACATACGGTGATGGAAAGTGAACTGATTCTGGGTGGTGAGCACATAATGCAATGTATAGACACTGTAATGTAGATTTGTACTCCTGGAAACAATGTAATTGATATCAATGTCACCCCAATAAATTTAAAAATGCTTAGTATTTAAGCATTTTCTTTAATAAAATTTTTTTTTAATGCTTAAATACTAAGGATATATATATATGTAGATTTGGTTTTCTCCAAATGGTTTACTCCAAATAAACTTCTAAAGGTTTGAGATAAAGATCTGGACTAAATGATTTTTCAAAGACTGGATTAGTTTATTACCACAAGTCTTGAAAGATAGATAGATGATAGATAGATAGATAGATAGATAGATAGATAGATAGATAGATAGATAGATAGATAGATAGATAGATAGATAGATAGATAGACACATACACTTTGGTATAACTTGAAGCAACTCAGAAGGCATCAGAGCCCACAGATAATTTTCATGAGTGAGAAACAATGATGTCTTTGGTTGCTGGGGTATGGGAGTGGTAGGTCTTCTAAGCCATCCGCAAAGGTTTCAGTCATTAAAGATTTACCACCTTTATGGGCCTTTCTCCATTCAAATGGCTCAGTTCTCATTTTTGCACATCAGTAGACAATGCTGAGTGATTCCATTTTTCATTCTAAATGAGAAGTTTGTCTTCCCCAAGATGTAGGAAAAGAATTCCATTTTTGTTGCTTTTATGCCTAGCAGTCTGACCATGTAAGATAAGGAAGTATTTTCCCCATGATAAGAAAGTTTTTGCCTCAAACTTGCATTTTTTTCCCCATTTATTTATTTATTTATTTATTTATTTATTTTATTTTTTCACATTGAATAATTAATTTCAGGAGCACAGCATAGTAGTTAGACATTTATTATATATAATTTAAGAACTGATTTCTGTGACTAGTCTACTACCCACCAGGCACTATACATAGTTATTACCATACCACTGACTATATTTCCTATTCTGTACTTTACATCCCTGTGACTATTTGTAACTGCCAATCTGTATTTCTTAATCCCTTTGCCTTTATCACCCTGCCTCCAAACCCTCTCCCATCTCCCGGTAGATCTAGTACCCATCTGACTTCATACATAGTTATTACAATATTATTGACTATATTCTTTATGCTATACCCTACCTCCCTATGACTCCTGTGTAACAACCAATTTGTATTTCTTAATCCCTTCCTCTTTGTCACCCACCTCCAAATCCCATCCATTTGGCAACCGTCAAAATATTCTGTGTATCTATTAATTTGTTTCTGCTTCATTTATTTTGTTCTTTAGATTTCACTTATAAGTAAAATCGTATGACATTTGTCTTTTACTATCTAACTTTCTACACTCAGCAAAATACCCTCTAGACCCATTCATGTCGTCATAGATGGCAAGATGTCATTCTTTTTTATGGCTGCGTAATATTTCTCTTTTTTGGCTATTAATCCATTCAGGGACACCCAAGTTGCCTTCATAGCTTGGCTATTGTAAATAATGCTGCAATAAATGTATGGACAAGCACATCCCTTCACAGTAGTCTTTTGGATTTCTTTGGATAAACACCCAGAAGTGGGTGGTGGTGGTGGTATAGTGGTGATCATAGCTGCCTTCCAGAGTGGAATTACTAGGTCCTCTTTGATTCTTGATATAACCTTTGTTTTAAGGTCTATTTAGTCTGGTATAACTATTGCTCCCCCAGCTTTTTTGTTTGTTTGTTTGTTTGTTTTCATTTTCATGAAATATCTTTTTATCCCTGTACTTTTCAGTCTGTGTGCATCTTCTAATCTGAAGTGAGTCTCTTGTAGGCAGCATATGTATGGGTCTTGTTTTCATATCTATTTGGCCACTCTATTTTTTGATTGGGGAATTTAATCCATTTACATTTAAAGTAGTCACTGACAGTTAAGTGGTTTTACCGTATTAATATTTTGCATATTTTAGCTTTTATTTTTTTAAGATTTATTTTATTGTTTTTGACAGAGACAGAGAGAGGGACAGAGACAGAAAGAAGGAGGAGGGCCCAGAGCAGTTTCCATAGTTGTATGTCATCAGTTTTCAACATGATTTTCATTCCACACAGGTGGGCGAGGGCTGTGCAGGGCTGGAACTGGGCTGGGGGCCTCCCACATGGAAGGTATACCCCTTCGAGCTGGGGGCCAAATGGGGTCCTCTCACATGGGAAGCTTTCCCCAGCGAGAACCTAACTGGAATCCTTCACACCCAGGTTCAGCATATGGGTCCGCACAGGTCAGGGCCCAGATTTGATCCTCAGTCCCCGGGGCTGCAAAGCAAGCACTTAACCTGCTAAGGAAGCCATCATGGCTCCCCCTTTCTTTTCATCTTAAAAACGTCCCTCTAAGATTTCTTGTAATACTGATTTGGTGGTGATGAACTCCTTTAGCTTTTCTTATCTGGGAAGCTCTTTGTCCATCCCTTGATTCTAAGAGATAGCTTTGTTGGTTAGGGTAATGTTGGTTGTAGGTCCTTGCTTTTCATCACTTTCAATATTTTGTGCCAATTTCTTTTGGATTGCAAAGTTTCTGTTGAGAAATCAGTGGATAGTCTTATGAGCGGTCCCTTGTAGGTAACTAACTGCTTTTTTCTTGCTGTTTTTAAGATTCTCTCTGTATTGAACCTTTAGCACTTTAATTATGGCATGTCTTACTGTGGGCCTCATTGGGTTCATCTTATTTGAGACTCTTGGTGCTTCCTAGGCTTGAATATCTGTTTTCTTCACCAGGTTAGGAAGGTTTCCTGTCATTTTTTCAAACAGGTTTTCAATTTTTTGCTCTCTCTCTCTCTTCTCCTTCAAGTACCCCGATGATACGAATATTGGTATGCTTGATATTGTCCAAGAGGCCTTTTAAACTGTCCTCATTTTTTTGGATTCTTTTTGTCTTTTTATTGTTCTGATTGGGATCTGTGCTACTTTATTTTCTAAATTGCTGATTTGATCCTCTGCTTCATCTAATCTACTGTTGATTCCCTTTAATGTTTTCTTCATTTCAGTTATTGTATTTTTTATTTCTCACTGCTTCTTTTTTATGTTTCCTATCTCCTTGAAGTTCTCTATGAAATCACTGAGCATCCTTATAATCAGTGTTTGGAACTCTGCATCTTGTAGATTGCTTATCCCCATTTTGTTTTTGTTTTTATCTGGAGCTTTTTTCTGTTCTTTTATTTAGGCCATGTTTCTTTGTCTCCTCATTTGGGCTGCCTCCCTGTCTTTGTTTCTATGTACCAGGTAGAGCTGCTATGTCTCCAGGTCTTTGTTTAGTGGCCTTACGTAGTAGGTATCCTGTGGAACTCAGTGGTACAGTCTTCTTGGTTGGCAGAGTGGGGTGCTCCAGGTGTGTCCCTTGTGTGGTGTCTGTGTGTTGTAGTTGGGCCTTGGTTGGTGTTTGCATGTAATAGGGAGGGATTGACCTTTGGGTTGATTGGTTGTGAGCACTGGCCATGACCACAGTTGAGGAGCTGTTGTGAAGGGGTTGACCCTACGGAACAGGATTTGCTTTAGCAGGGCTCTGGTGCCAGCCTCGTCTGCCCTTTGGGTGTGTCACCAATGGAGGCAGCTAGCTGATGTTCCAGCTGTGTTTGAAGCTGGTCACTGGGGCTGTCAGCCTCAGGACCACCTAGGATGAGATCTGATGCAGGTCAAGTTTAGCCACAAACTGGTCCCTGCCCAGGGCCACCTGGCATGAGCCACAAAGCAGTCTATGAATGTGTGTCACTAGGATTCTGCTTGGACATGCTTAGAGAGTCCAAGCTGTAAACCAAGGCTAACTATTGTTAGTGCTGGTCTTGGTACTGCTCAGTATAGGATATTCTGAAGGCAGATGTTGCTTGGTTGAGTTTTGTGAACCTCTGAGAGATCTTAGGAAAGTTTGCAGCATGAGCCAAGACACTTTGTACAAAAAAAGACACTAAAGCAACTTGGGTGTGCCCAAAAGTTGGGTGGGGCAGGGTCTCAGAATCACCAGGATGGGGCAAATGAATGGTATTACCCAGTTGATGGCGATGCCACCTGCATCTACACTCCATAAAGTGGGAAGACTCAACAAAGAAATAATAGCTTCTACCCCCTCTTCTGTCGCAGACAAAGCTGCCCTTCCAGCTCTCTCCCTGAAGCCAAACAACTCAGTTCCTCCTTGTATATTCCTGTTGCCTTTGGAGCTGCTGCTACCCCAGTGCTGGAGCTTAGAGTGAGTGAGTCCATCAGTGAGTAAGTCCTTGCTTGGTCCCTTCAAGAGAAGTGTCTGAGACTGCAGCCACCCTCGTCTTACTCAGCAACAATTTATGCTGGTTTCACAAGTAGAAATTACAGGGACTTCTCTCCCTAGGACTGGATCCCATGGATGTGGGACCAGCCTGATCCATGTCTCTGCGCCTCCTTCCAGTCTCAAGGTGGCTTCCTCTGCATGTTTTTAGTTGTAGGATTTCAGTTCAAAATGACTTCAGATGGTTCTCAATGATGGTTGTTTTGTAGTTTAGTTGTGATTTTGATGGTCCTGAGAGAAAATGAACACATTGTTTACTTACTTCACCATCCTAACTGGAAATCCCAAACTGTATTCTCATAGTGTCTGAGTGCTTAGGTCTTTTTCTCTAAATCATAACTTGGTGGTAAGGAAGTCATATGGCCCCTTGTTCCAGAGTTATATGTCTATGATTTCTTAATGACTAGACCTCTTTTTCAAATTATATCTTATGTTACTTGGAACTCAATAACTTTTGTCATCACAAACTTTATGGAACTATTGTACAGCATCAAAGCCAAGGCAGGTAGAGCATCCTCCAAAAATGGGTTGGGAAAACCTGACTAATATTTATTACATTAACAAAGTCTCATGACAGACAGTGAATTTCTTTTTTCTTTTTTCTTTTTTTTTTTTTAAGATTTAGCATATCAGACCTAGACCTAGTATCCTGAATACATATTTCTTTAAAATAAAAAACGTAACTCAGAAGAACACTTTTGATTCACATGGTTTTGATGACAGAGGTAAAGGAATTACCTCCATCATCAAAAAGAATGTAGCAATTAAAGTAGAATGGCTTTTGTATTTCAATTCCATGGTAAATTAATAATTATTACTAAGCTTTAACTTTCTTCCACATCACAATGTCTCCCACATTGTATAGCTTTGCCTATTATTGGAATATCAGAAGCAAAAAATGTAGACTTTCCTTATTGTTTCTTTCCATATGAATTGTCAGAAATACAAATTATGTTTAGAATATAGCCAGAGGATAAACCATATTGCTGAGGAAAAGATGCTTAGGTATGGCCCGTAACTGGAGGAGGTATTATGGGCCACTTTCCCAAAGCTCCTATTAAACACAGTTACTTGCATCCAAATGAGAAGGCAGCTCACTCATCTACTTTTGGTTATATCTATTTATAAATGGGCAAAAGAGACCTGATCAAACACTAATAATTTACTGCTGTCTTCCTGTTACTGATTTTACCATGGGAATTGCTTTGGTAATATTTTGATAATTTAAAAAATAATAATAATTTTAAAAGGTATTTTAACTGCTGTAGTTGGAAAGCAACGAAAAAAAGGTTAGTCTTTCCTCTCAGTCTCTACAGTTTATATTGCCTTTTATATATCTTTGGTCACTATATAGTTATTTACTGAAAGTCCTTCATAGCCACTAGATGGAACTTAAGGACTAGGATCATCTCCTCTATGTCTCCCATGGCTACCATAGTTCATTAAATACCCAGTTACCTGTGATACTAGGAGTGAAGGAATGGACATGAGACTGAGTGGAGGGAGAGAATTTGTGAACTTCCTTTGGTTAAATTTGAAGTTGAATTTATTGCAGTGACAAGACACATTTTAAGAGTATGTTAGATATAATAGATACATCATTTATTCATTTCTCATTTGTTCACTTATAGATTCAATAAACATTTATAGAACACCCACACTTTTCTAAATCATATGTAGAAGTGAACAAGAGGGACAGGGTCTTTATACTCATGCAGGCAGCTTACAGTAGACATGGCAGAAAAGTAAAAACCTACATAAAAATTACTAACAAAAGGTAATAAATATTGAAGTGTGACAAGTATGATATCATATAATACTTATCATATAGATATAGAGAGAATGCCTGAAGTGCTGGGATAGCACAGCAGGTTGAGTGCTTGTCTTGAAATTGTGGAATCTAGGGATTGAATCCCAGCCCTGGCCCATGCTACCCCATAGGCTGAACTATGCTACAACTGGTAACCACCCAGCTGACTTGGTGGTAAAGTGTCTTGCCTCCCATGAGGGAGACCCCAGTTCAGTTCCTGCCCTTTGCAGCCCCATGTCTACCTGTGTGGACTGAAACTAAGCCACAATTAATCATGTACAACTATGGAGACTGCTCTGGGCCCTTCACACTTCTCTCTCTCTCTCTCTCTCTCTCTCTCTCTCTCTCTCTCTCTCTCTCTCTCTCTCTCTCTCTCTCTTTCTCTTACCTTCTCTGGAATAGTGGAAAAAATCTTTAAAAATAAAAAAATAAAAATAAGATAAGAAGAGCAGTCTTGAGCAAATAAATGAAAACTACCTTTTCACCTACCACTTGGCAATTATCATAATTATCATTTTGATATGTATCCTGTATTTGTGTATGCGAGCTTCTGTATTTCTCTGTATGTGTATATATATGAATGGGTTTTACTTTACCATATATTTACTTTATTTGTTCAGCAGTATATTGTGAATATTTTACCAGTTCACTACATTTATTTCCTCAATCTACATTTTAATGACAGACTAGAATTCCGTTAAATTCCCGTAATGTTATTTAATCGGCTTCGCCTATTGTTTTTATGTTTACCTTGTCTCCAATGTTTTGATACCTTGATTTTTATTTTTGCACCCTGAGAGCTTCTGCAAAGGGCGTACATGTAATGAAATAACAAAAAGGGAAGGCTCTGGAGCCAACCTGCCTGAGCCTTGGCCTGGCTCTGCCCCTTATTAGTTGAATGACCTTAGGCAAAATGCTTACCCTATCAGTTTTGTCATCTCTAAAATATGCATAATCATAATACCTACTTCATAGTATTGCTGGCAGGATGTACCATTGAGATACTACCCACGTTGTGCACAGAAGAATGCTTGGCACTACCTGAGAATCTCACTAAATGTGAGCAACCATTTTTAGGTTCTAGAGAATTTGGGAGAGAATACAATACACTGTGCCAAACAAACATTGTAAGTTTTTCTTCTAATTGTAGTAGAAGTTAGTGATTTAATTTTAAAAATGTATAGAAAAGTTTAGATAATATCAAAATGGTGTGGATTACAGTCCACAGTACTGCACCCCTCAGGAACTGACTCAAGAATAAAGAAATTTCCGTGACCTATGAATTTTGTGGTTGTGTTTACTGGGAAGGTCAGAAAATCTGTAAACTTGATTCTGGGTGCAATGTTTGTACATTGATAAATTGCTTATCATTTACTCACTGAGAGCTCAATGCTAAGCAAGAATGCAATATTTCAGTTTTTATCTTTTAGGTCTTACCGTAGCCACTATTATTGGGTGAAAAGGTCTGCAGAAAGGCCAGTGAGTTCAAGTAATGAGAAAAGCACACAAAAATGAAACGTGATTGGGATAAAAAATTTGAAGATGCTGTGACCTTCATGACTTTAAGTCATCGCATTTCCCCTGGCCCAAGCGTTCTTAACCTAAATTTCCCGTAATGGGCTTCATGGAGTCTGTCATCCATCTGAAATCATTGATATTCTCGAATCAGAAGGTCACTTGATGAGCGTTGAATTAAAGTAAAAGGAGTTAGCGAGAATAGCAAAATGTCTCCTGTCTCAAGTTACGATGATAGCCTGATTCATTCATTATGTTTCAGGGGTTTCTTTGTTTGTTTTTGTTTTTTTGTTTCTGATATTCTTAAAACTTCTGATCTAAAACCAAAGCTTTGCTTGTGTGAGTATTTGGAGTTTTTTCATGCCTTTAAGTAGTCAAATTTTCAAAGGTATTTGAGAACCAAAGCTGGTTAGGGACCATTCATCTAGCCTGCAGGACTGCTTAGGAAGCTGGGATCAGCCTCCTGTGAACCTTGACTTTGAGACTGCCCTGACATCAATGTCCCAGAAGCTTGTGCTGACTTCTGCATATAAAGAGTTATAAGGCTCCTATATTGCCTCTGAGTCTCACTTCTGAACTTGAGCCATCCAGAAGCTGGATTCTACACATTTGTGGCCTGATTCCCTAATTGCACATCTCTCCTTTTCTTTACTTTGCTTTTCTTTACTTTTCTGTCTTTATTTAGTTTGTTTTTACTTCTGAATGCCTTGCAGAGCCCACTTAGATTAAGATATTATATTCTTAGATATTTTGGCAACATGCAGTATAAATTTGTTCAGGTATGATTTTATTTCTTACTCCATAAACCAGTCCATGCCTCCCCCCATCCCATTTCTCTGGCTGAGTTACCTTCTTCCTCATTTGGGCTACCAGAATACCTTGTACTTCTATTGTAACATATCTTATCTGAAATATCTTAGTCTCTCATTAATACTGTGAGCTCCTTAAGAAAGTTTATGTCTTTTCATGTCTCCAATCACTAGCACCTAAATTCATGGCTGAATAACTGTGTATTATCCCCATTGCCTTATAAAGCTATTATTCTAAGGGTGTCCTTGAAAATATTATATGGAAAATTACATGACCTCCTCTTTGTAAAGATAAACTGAAGAAGTTGTCTTTTTAGCCAAAGTGATTTATATAAATAATTGTGTTTCTATCCATTTTGGAGCTCACTGTCCAAAGCCATATTTATGATAACCGTATCATTAGTGTGCATGTATTTTGTGTACATATTTTGTGTACATAACATATATTTTGTATACTATCTTTAACATATGTTTTACTTTTGCTTTCTTATTGTCATTTTCCCTTTGCCTTGATTTCTTGATCTCTTTTAATAAATATTACTTGCATGCATAATTAAGTCACCTTAACTCAGTTTTGCATATGATGTATCAGGTATGATATATATATACACACACACACACATATACACACACCACATGTATAGTAATGTAGTAATTATTATTTCTAGCCATTTCTCCATAGATAACAATTTTACAGGGCTGACAGAATACAATTTCCAGTGAAATAAAAAAAAATATATATATATGTATATAAATATATATATATATATATATATATATATATATAAACTGGTCATACTCTCACATTACATTCTACATTTTCACTCACTGGTAAGTTAATCTGAGCTCCTAGTTCTTTCTTTTCCCACCACAACTCAACTTGTTGCTATCCAAGTGCTGATTTTGACAAAATTGTTATGCAAATAGTACTTCTTCAATAGAAATAAAATGTGCAGTGGCATTTTATATTGCCAGAATAATGGTGCTACAAATCCATTAAGAAACATCCTGTGGTCCTTGGGCCAGCAGAGACTCAACCCCACCTGGGTTCTCTGAATGAGAATCTGCATTTTAAAAGATCCCCAGGACATTTTTTGTGCACATAAGAATTTGAAAAGCATTGATCTGTGTGATCTTATGATAAAAATTTCCATTTTGAATATTGAAAATACAAACTTCATAATTGATGTGAGATTGAATTTAGGTAAGTATTTGAGTCCTGACCCTGCTTCCTATTTTCACTTATCTGACACTCGACTTGTGTTTGCCTCCTACTCTTTATCAGGTTCATATATGGGTAGTGGGTATACAAAGATGAGGAAGACAGAGCCTCTGGTCTCGGGGAGCTAAGTATGTAATCCTCAGTAATTCTGTGAAAAGATGGTGGATTTAGCACACATCCAATTTTGCTCTCCCCCAAACTCTAATAAACCTTCTGTAAAGGGATTTTTTTTTTCTCTAAAGACAAACATGCAAGGACATATAGGGATAACAAGACAAGGAGTGCATGGTAAAAGAATTATTTTGGAAGCTATAAATCAAATGGGCAAGTGACACTGACTTAGCAGACATGAAAACTGATTGAGTAGTAAGCACACAATGCAATACATAGATGATGTAATGTAGAATTGTGCCTGAAACCTATGTAATTTTTACCAACCAATGTCAACCCAATAAATTTAATGATTAAAAAAGCAAATAAAATACAATTTATTTAAAACAAAAGGGATTCTAGGATAGATCAAAAGGTTGAGTGCTTGCTTTATAGCCAAAAGGTCCAGGGATTGAATCCTAGCCCCTGGCCCATTCAAGCCCATATGCTGAATTGTGGCACAACCAGTAACTGCTGGGATGACTCTATGGGGAAGGTTCTTGCCTCACATGCAGGAGGCCCCCAGTTCAGTTTTCATCCCTCGTGGCCCCACATCCAACTGTGTGGAATGAAACCATGTCACAATTGTGGAGATTGCTCTGGACCCTTCTCTCTTCTCTTTTTCTCTCTCTTTCTCTCTCTCTCTCTTTCTCATCTTCTCTCAAAACAATAAAATAAATATTAAAAAAAATAAAATAAAATAAAAAAGAAAGAAAAGAAGACGCTATATCTAAGACACTAACAAGAAGGGCTGAGAACCAAACCAGTTCTTCCCCCCAAAACCCCAAAGTACTTAGGAATTGGCAGTACCATATCCCACTGTAAGTAGGGGGAAGAGCAAAATTTAGGTGGAGGGGCCAAATAAAATAAGCAAAATCACATGGATGATATTTAAAAGGGAGTTAAGTTCCTAGACCTCTTCTTTTCTCTAGGCCCCTTCCAACTCTCATTAACTAAACTAAGCAAAGTGATATAGATTCGTTCTCTGGAGAAAGTAAAGGAGGATCTCTGTACTCAGATATAGTTGAGAGTTGGGTGAGTGGTATTTTCATGTTAAATACTAAGTCCTCAACCCCAGCCCTAATTTTCCTATAAGATTCCAGAATATTGGCAACCAGATTTTACCTTCCATGAAGAATATTGGAGACTATAACTAACTCAAAAGGATATATATAAAATATAAATAAAATAATAAATAAATCCATCATATTAAAAAATATCTATGAATCCATAAAAGCAATTTGAAGAAAAGAGAATCTGAACAAGAGAAGACTTTTTAAATTGTTAATCGTCATAGACCGAGAAGATATTATACATGTATACAAGAAGTCTTGGAAATTTAAAACATGATGGTAGAAATGAAAGACTCAATAGAGATAGTGACATTAAACACTGAGAAAATCTTCCAGGAAGTGGAGGCAAAAGACAAAAAGATAGAAAAAGTAAGCAGAGAAAAAGGAAGGGAGGAAATCATCAATGAAATAATTCAATAAAAGTTCCCTGAACTAAAGAATATAAGTTTCCAGGTCAAAACATTGAAAGCATAATGGAAGAAAGTAGACCCACCCAGGCACTTTGCCTTGAACCTTCAGAGCACTGGGACAAACAGAAGAACCAGTAAACATCCCAGTAGGAAAAAGAATGGAAAAGCAAGTCACAGTTAAAGAACCAGTTATTACTGTGATTTTGGACTTCTCAATAGCAACATTGGAATTTAGAATTCAATGGAAAATATCTTGAAAATCCTAGAGCAAAATGATTTCTAATCTAGAGCTCTACACTGGACAAAGTTGATCCACCACCACCACCCCCATATTTGGTAGAAAATGTATAAAATAATACATGCATGTCACAAATCTTAATCAAGAAGTTACTGGAGGATGTGTTTTGCCAAAGTGACTAAATAAGCAGAAGAACGAAAGAGAGGGAGAGACAGGGAGAAGGAAAAGAAAAAATGACTGGAGAAAATAGGATTCTGAATTTAGGACAGAGGCCAACAGAAGTAATCTGTATAGAAAGCAAACAGTTGAGAATGGACTAAATGCCATTCCTTGAGTCACCATTTATGGACTAAGTTCCTTGAACCGTGCAATTAACCTATCTGTGACTTACTTTCTCCTTCTGTTCAGTGGGGATAATCAGAGTACTTACGGCTCACTTCAATTGTTGTAAGAATTATATCTAATAACAAATAAATATATTTGAGCAGTGCCTAGCACAAATTAGGTGCTCAACGAACACTAGCATTCACCATTTTATTATCAAGGCCCCTTCTGGCTTTGCTCCCTATTCAGTGTCTATTAAAAGTAACATAAATATATTAGCTTATTTTAAGAAAAAATAAGTGCCCCAAATGCAAGCCACATTATTCCCATGTTATCAGTTTGTAAAATCTGAGCTTGACTGAAGATTCCATTTAGTATTTCTAAAAACCTTCAGAACTTACAAACAATTACAAAAAGATGAATAATAAGCAAAACAATTCCTTCTGCTTCATAAAATACTATGGAAAAGCATCTACATTTGCAAGTTATCCTGATACTAAAAGCAAGGGTACTCAGCTGTTAACCCAGTGGCATAAAATAAAGGAAAATGTAATAAAATGTAGGGACTCTGCACCCTGCTGACATAATAACTAAACAGAACAGACAAAGAATGCCAAATTTCTAACTTTATGACCCACACAGAGGAATGATCATTGGATCAATGGTGTAGGCAGACCATTGGAATCTGAAATCCACCTAAGGGGTTCATTTTCAGTATTGTCATTGTGTGACTAATTTAGTAGGTATCACAAGATTATAAATGTTGAGAGTATTGCTATTAGTGCTTTATAAAAGCAGAGTTACTATTTCTTTTAAACATGTGAGTATAAAAAGTGTTACTACTGATTTCTTAAGTGTCTCATTTTATTACATCTCAGAGTTTTATGATACCCAGGGTTCTCTGGTTTTCTAGTAGCAGTCCCTAAGGCACTGGAAAAAATTCAGTTTTGAATACATATATTTTGTGAAATAAGGGATAATATAATGAGCAGGCTCACACCCAAATAAGAATAAAAATTCCTTTTCTAACTCCTTCCTCTCATCCATGCACTGTCCAGGGTTACTCAGGACACTGCTCCCAGCCAGCCATGCTTGCAAAAGGTAGCCCAGCACAGAGGACATGGTGACCCACATGAAAGACAAAAGACACCGGACAATTGCAGAAATGATATTATTCCCATTATTGCCCTAAGAAGAAGGAAGTGAGCAGGATTTTATAGAGACAGGGTCATCAGAGTCTTACGAAAGTCATGCGGAAGAATAGGGGTGAGTCATGCCTAGATTTGGTGAGAGCAGTGGGGTCCTTTGGGATTAGCCATTTCCTGGAATAGGGTGTTGCTTTCTGGGAACACAAGGCCTAGATAAAGTTCAACATTTTCAGCGTGGTCGTCTCTTCTTTCCTTTTTTCCCATTTGGAAACTCAACTCAGCAAATTATACCTCAATCAGTGTTTTCCTCATTGTGGACATTCATAGGACCTTCCTCATTGCTCCATGTGTCTTGCAATCATTGACCCACTTGATTCAGAAAAAAAAATATGTACCATATCCCATCCTTCCTCATTCCATTTTGTGATTAGTAAATACAATAAAAGCAAATGGAACAATAATAGTAACAACAACGAATAATTTGTAACAATTACTGTTTGTTTTCCAGATGCCAGGTACTACTCTAAGGGCTTTGAACATAATAATTTAGTAAATCCAAACAATCCAGTGGAGATACTGAGACTGAGAGAGATTAAATCATTTTCCTGATTTACTATAACTGATGTTTTGTGGAGATTTTTATCTTCCTTAAGTTGTTTTTCTGATTAACTTACTAACTTCAGAATCTTACTCCACAGAGCACCAAATGTATCGTGGAGACACAGCCCAGCATTTGTTAGGAACAGCCTAGGAGTCACTTACAAATCCTGAGTAGTAGTAAAAGAGAGTAGTTGCTAGCTTAAGGAAATGACACCCTCACCTAAATTTAATTTTACTGAACAGTTTGTAGGTTGACCACATGTACCATTGGAAATGGAACAAAAAACAGTGGTACTGTCTCATTTCAAATGGTACATATGGTCAGCCTATTGACACCTTGAATTTAGCTCTGTGAGACTAAGTCAACCCTATATTCCATTTGAAATGGGACAGTACCGTCGTTTTCTGTCCTGTTTAAAATGGTACATCTGAGATAGCAGAGTAGCGCAGCGGAAGCGTGCTGGGCCCATAAAATGGTACATCTGGTCAGCCTAAGATTGAGTTAACATCAAAGGCTTGCCTCATAATGGTGTACTTCACAGGCTTTAATGTGGGTTGTCCCAGAATTTCTATTTTGTGGGAACACCTTCAAGAGCCACTAAGTAAATAGGTAAGAGAGAAATTATATTATTCAATGATCAACATGCACTAGTCTAATACAATCACTTTTAAAAGTAGAGTTCAAAGTTATATACATTTATATAAGTGTATAAATATTTAAATTGTAAGTTCAATATAATTCTAATTAAACATGTGTTAAATATAAATCACTAGAGACAAGCAGTTAATATTCTGATTAATTCTATTTTATCTATACTTTTCTATCTTTTCTGAATATTTGGTGCAGAACAGGTTTTATTTTATAATTGTAAAACATACAGTGAAGATTTTCTAAATTTCTAGACTTCTCTACTCTACATCATTTACTGAGCATTCAAGTTTGCTGTTTTTCAAGGGAGTGGGAGGTAGGGTTGAACTTGAGATGAAGACAGAGCATGGCTTAACATTTCTGAATGTAAATACCCTTATCTCTCCTTTCTATATCTTCTAATTAAAAACAAGTCATTCTGAATATGTTGTCTTGAATTTTCTAATAGTTGCTTTGCAACCTCTCTCTCTCTCTCTCTCTCTCTCTCTCTCTCTCTCTCTCTCTCTCTCTCTC